>NIPM01000492.1:0-51106 GCA_002738285.1 Holacanthella duospinosa
GGGTGTCAGGGTGTCTGGCTCAGTTATACTGTAACCTGTGGAGGGACAACTTACGGTCTTAGGGTGAAAGGCTTTTAGGCTGAAAGGCTCTTAGGGTGAAAGGGTCTTAGGGTCAAAGGCTCTTGTGGTGAAAGGGTCTTAGGGTCTTAGGGTCAAAGGCTCTTAGGGTGAAAGGCTCTTAGGGTCAAAGGGTCTTAGGGCGAACAAAAATAGATTTTGGCCGCCATTTTGTATGCGAAATCACCCTCGAACACTCTACTATATGCATATGGTCTGGACTTCTGTAAAAATCTTGCGCGGTAGTGGACCTAATTTACACTCTGTGTAGGGAACCTATGTGTGCCCTAGGTCAGCGAAAAGCCGAGTCACCGAATTGCCGGGGTTTCGCATTATACAAAAAAATGACTTTATGGCAATGCAAACCGTAGGAGTCTCTAAATTTTACCGACGTTAATTGTTCGGGGACGAGTTTTCGGGGAACCGCTTAATTACCTGTGGGACGCGAGATAAAAACTTACCAGATGAATTTTATGCGAAGAGAATTGATCTGCAATAGTACAATTATTGAACGATTGATTGATTAAAAAATCCTCTCTGGAATCAACAGACAAGTGTTAATCAAAACAGAATTGTAATTTTTCAAATTTTATTGTTTTGGCGGTCGTGCCTCCAAGTGAGACAGCGACTCAAAAATTTCAAACACAGTTGGGTAAAAATCCTAATGTCAACGGGACGTTGACTTTATAAATAATTATAAACGTTGACTTCATAAATAACTTCATAAATAATTTGTTCAGGGAAATAGGGCTGTCAACAAAAATAATTATAACTTAAGTTCAACGTTATGTCGAGATTTGAGGAAAACTATTGTGTCAAAAGGAACAGATTGATTTTTCCTCAATTTGTTTAGAAAAAACACTATTGCACCAAACGGGGCAGCTGGAGTACGTTATTGTTTTAAGAACACTATTGCGCCGAAAGGAGCAGGTCGAGTGAAGATTTTGACTCGAAGCGAGCAGCCACTAATTTTGCCTTCCCGCTAGCTTTAAGAAAAGTATAAGTCTAACTGATCATTTCCAATGTCTTGGGCTTGCCCTTTTATACTTTCCGAAGGGACAAGAGCTTCGCGCAAAAGCACTATTTTTACAAATAATCTCCTTTCTGTCATAAAATATGGAAATTATCTGTCCTGTAGAGGTTTCCATTTAAATAAATTATTCACGCAGAAAATTTTCTTTAGGTGGATTATTTTCATTCATATAACCTACCTGAAGACCCAAAATAGTTTATCTGATGTCCTTTCTCCCCCTGCTATTTGCTTTGTGAAAGTCTTAAAGATAAAAAGAGACTTCACACTTCCTAATTCAACTTAATTTCACAACATAAATTCAACAATTATTCTACAATGCAAGTGCAGAAGGGTTTTGAGAAAATTAAGATGTTCATTCTTTGCAATGAGGCAAACGACTGAGATTCAAAAGATGCTAACTACTGCTTAGAAAAATTTGGACAGAATCATCACCGAAGAAACATTTTCATGTTGTGTGCAGAAAATAATTTACTATTTTCATTAGATCAAATAGAATAGAACAAATAGAATTTTGAACACTGACTCTTGCATAGTAAAATTAATAGGTCATTGAATATATATATAACTCTGTTTTCTGTCACCAAATACTGTGTTAAACACCGAAATTAACAAAAGTTCCCGTTATCACTTTCTGTCATCTTCGCTTAATATCACCAAGAAGGTGGGCTCCCTTGGAGTAGTGGTGAGTGCCTGTACTGGCAGCCTGAAAATGCCTGTGCCTGTGCATGCAGGCGTGGGCCAGGCGGGAAGTCAATAATAAAGAAAGTAACAGGCATGGGCCAGGCGGGCGAATTATGCCATGGGCACAGGCCAAGCAGGCATNAATAATAAAGAAAGTAACAGGCATGGGCCAGGCGGGCGAATTATGCCATGGGCACAGGCCAAGCAGGCATATCCTTTTTCTCCACAGGAGCCTATGGGCACCTGTGTAAAGTTTACACAATGTGTGGTCCGATGTATTTTTCAGAACCAAGTCTTTTCCATAATTTTCATTTTGTCTCACCACTGCACTACAGTTGTAGTGGAAATACTGTAAAGGGCATGAAACATATGAAGTCATACAGGCACAGGCACGGCCGGGCGTACTTTCTCACAGGCACAGGCCAGGCGAGCATAACACATATGAAGTCATACAGGCACAGGCGGACGTACTTTCTCACAGGCACAGGCCAGGCGGGAATGACACATATGAAGTCTTGCAGGCACAGGCACAAGCGGGCATACTTTCTCACAGGCACAGGCCAAGCGGGGATTAGAAAACCTTGCAGACGCTCACCTCTACCTTGGAGGTGACAATAAACGAGTTTCACTGTATTGTAATATTTCTATGCGCTCGGTTATTGAGTCAAATGTCATTGAATTAAAGTTAAGTATATCGCATCAAATCAACCTAGTCGTGTTGGAATCATTCGAACTTGCACGATCAAATATATTGATTAAAATATATATGTGGGTAACACATTATCACCCGGACATAACCTGCGGCTGGTAGAATTCTGAATATTAGCAGATTATTAGCGATACAGCATGTTCAGATAAAGTTTTCTGCAAAGTGAGCTTAAATTTTCCTAACTTATTTTCTAATTAATGATTTATTTAATCAAATATATTAAATAATTTTGGAAATTCTTATAAGCTCAGGCGTCACAATTTCGGAAACTAAACCCAATTCTCATTAAATTTAATTTCTGACTATTTTTGTTCAAGTTATAGCAACAGACTGAATCAGTTAAATGTTTCAATTTAAGACAATGCACAGTGCCGTGAAACCTAGTTTTGGTGGGATGGCCGTGATATTAGATTTTAATGCTGAAATAGACCTCACAAGGCTATTTATACCATTGCGAAATATTAGATTTCGCAATTCCTGTTTTAGGTTAGGTTTTCGAATTTCGGGTTTTTCGGTTTTAGTCAATGAAATTAAATCATTGTCAAAATTATATTATTTAGTTTGTTACACCTAGCCGGAAGTAATACAGTGATGCATACTTCATTTGTGTAAATTTAAAAAGGTCGGCGCAATTTGAATGAAAGCAGAAGAAATCGTGTAAAGTCAATAGGATGTGCCTCCCTCATTACTATAATACGGTTGGGTATAGGTGGAGCGAGCTTAATTAGAGCATCTCAAATTTGTCTCACAATTTAATGCTGGATTTTTAATAAATTTGAGATGCTCTAATTACACTCGTTCCACCTATATCCAACTGTTTATCATATTACAGTGATGAGGAATACACACGTTATCGAGTTTATACGGTTTCTTCTGCTTTCATTCAAAATAGTGGATGTAATTAACCCTCAGACTTTACGTATTGAAGTCACAGAATCAGCAATTGCCCCATCGTTTGTAAACTTACGCAAATGAAATATGTATAATTGTATTACTTTCGGCTAGGTATAACCAAATTAATAATATAAACTTGACAATTATCTAATTTCACTGACTAAAGCCGAAAATTACGAAATTCGGTGTAAAATAGGATATCGCAAGTTTTGGCGAAATTTAACATTTCGCAGTGTTATAAATATTCTTGTGAGGCCTATTTCAGCATTAAAATATAATAATCACAGTCATCGCCACTAAAATTAGGTTTCACGACACTGAATGTCGTGAAAGAGGGCATTGAACTCCGGGCATAAAATAATTTTACTAAAAATTTTGCCGACATATGATTTTAATTGTTGTTTACTGATTTGGAAATAAATATTGTAAACAAACTTCAGTTCCCAAGTGGTTTATATTCTTCGTCGGTATTATTAACCACTAATTATAAGGGTGGCGGAGTTTAAACATNTCAGTTCCCAAGTGGTTTATATTCTTCGTCGGTATTATTAACCACTAATTATAAGGGTGGCGGAGTTTAAACAAGCTTGTTTAAAACACTGTTTTAAACGTGTTTTAAACAACTTGTGTTTTATATAAAAAACATTGTTTTAAACAAAACATATATAAAAATATTGGTTGCTGGTTGCTGATATCTCCATTAAACGAAACGCGGAGGATATATTTGCAAGAATGAAACNTCAGTTCCCAAGTGGTTTATATTCTTCGTCGGTATTATTAACCACTAATTATAAGGGTGGCGGAGTTTAAACATGCTTGTTTAAAACACTGTTTTAAACGTGTTTTAAACAACTTGTGTTTTATATAAAAAACATTGTTTTAAACAAAACATACATAAAAATATTGGTTGCTGGTTGCTGATATCTCCATTAAACGAAACGCGGAGGATATATTTGCAAGAATGAAACCTGTCGCTGTGGCACTTGATCGTCTGCAAAAAACTAATTCTACAACTGCAGATGCTACTCATGTTTGGAAATTATTGGAAGCTGATTTGAAAGCTGCAAATTTACCGGACAATATTTTCACATTTTTTACAAAAAGAATGAGTCAAGCGCTATCACCAGCCCATTATTTAGCCCATTTTGTACATCCTAACTGTTTAGGTGAAAATCAGAATTCGGAAGAAATTGAACAAGGAATGAAGTTTGCGTCAGAAAAAAAAGCAATATATTCTGGACTTATGTCAACTTTGATGAAATTCCGCGGTCAGACTGGGCCGTTCTTAAAAAGTTTCTTTTCAAAGGATACTCTAAAAAATGTCACTGCCATTGAATTCTGGAAGTCTTTTAAAGGTCAAGTCAAGCTAGCCTTAAACGGGATTTAAATCTAAGGTAGACGATTTATAATCTATGGTACGTACCATAGATTTAAATCCATTGTTGGCTATTTATAATCTATGGTAATGACGTCGTACCATAGATTATAATCCCAAACCATGTATTATAATATATGGTATCTCTGCGCAATTGCGCTAGTGACCCAGTGACCCCTGACCTCTGGAAAATGTTTTAAATGACACTTTGAGCATTTATCTTCATTTTGGTCTTTGCAGAATTGAAATAAACCCTTCCGTTCTCGAGATTTACGAGTTTAAAAATAAATCCTCTTTTCTCCATAAGAAACAATGTATTAGGGCACGGAGCAACAGTTTGATAATCGCGTATATATCGGTGTACATGAAAATAAGGAATCCAATCACATTTATTGCTAGTAGTGATGAAATTATTTAGAGAATTATCGACTTAGTACCAATTTGTGCCACGAAAAAATTGTCTGGTTTACCTGATAAAGTTTTTTCAATGAGTGTGTTAACTTATTTATGAATACATCATATGAGTGATGTGTTGTAGCTAATACAGATCAATCGTATTAGCTACCTAATAGCAATCCTTGATAAAGATGAAATGAGAAATCTTAAAGGCATAATCAATATTCTTATTCCAATGCCGAATTCTATTAACTCATTTACAAATAGTATCATCACATAATAAATCATAGTGTTCCTGTGGAGATGACGGTGGATTTTTTGAACACTTCTCGACAAGTGTTCGATGGATGGGAACATATTACAAAAGTAAACAATGAGTTGAAAAATTCGAAGTAATGAATTAGGAAAATCAGTCCCAGAAGTTTTTGAATTTAATTTTTTTTACGTAGATAATTTAGGAAGCAGACGGACTTGAGGAATAGGTTACCCATCATGGTGTGTTTTATAAACTCGAGTATCTCGAGAACGGAAGGGTTTATTTCAATTCTGCAAAGACCAAATTGAAGATAAATGCTCAAAGTTTTCATTCAAGACATTTTCCAGAGGTCAGGGGTCACTGGGTCATTAGCACAATTGCGCAGAGATACCATATATTATAATACATGGTTTGGGATTATAATCTATGATGCGACGTCATCACCATAGATTATAAATCACCAACAATGGATTTAAATCCACAGTGCGTACCATATATTATAAATCATCTATCATAGATTTAAATCGTCTACCATAGATTTAAATGCCGTTTAAGGCTAGGCTGCAAGTGGAGGCAAAAGTTCAAGCATTTATTGTCGGCGTGTTGGGAACCTCTTCATCATCGGCAGGACTCGAACGGATATTTTCGTCATTTGGAATCGTGCATTCTGAAATTCGGAACCGATTGGGTATCAAAAAAGCAGGAAAGCTTGTCTACATTCTCCAAAGCTTAAAAAATTAATAAACTACTTCCGATCGTTTTGCATTGTTTGAACTAAATACAATAAAATATCAAACTTAATTAATTAAGGAATTTTCAAATTGTGCGTACATTCGTTATATTTTAACTCGAATCGATAAATTCTTGTGAAAATTAAAAATTAAAAAGAAAAAAGGAAAAAGAAACGTTTTAAACAAAAAAAACTGTTTTAAATAGACTCGGCAATATTCGAAAATGGTACTCGTCCACTACTCGGCCAACTGCACCGAGTATTTCTAAAACTTCTTGAAAGTAAAAACTANCGTATCTCTAAAACTTCTTGAAAGTAAAAACTAAACTCAGTTGGAAATTTTACAGCATTTTTTAATTAGAATATATGACAAGAATATATTTTATACTTTTTTGAAGTCAATTTTGCAATTTACTGAAAAAATTCAGTCCAATTCAGTTCAGTACTATTACTTGTAAAAAATTTCCATTTCAGATTAGTAATTTAAGTTTTCCAGTTCACTTCAGTTAAATTCAGTACTTCATTACTTTAAAAATATTCCCAGTACAGTTCAGCCCAGTATTTCACTATTTTCTAATCACTTCCAGTTTAGTTCAATATTTTTCATTTCAGTTCAGTTTTACCTATTATTGAAATCCTTTCCAGTTCAGTTCAGATCAGTCCAAAACTATAAAGCACTGAACTGAAATGAATTCCCAACACCATCTGTAGTGTTCGTTAAATTCAAAATCACCAGGTGTGCAGCGGCATCAAATTTGAGATAAGAAAATGACGCTTAAACGCCACAGATTTACTGTACATGTTGAGCCGAATCGAATGACACTCCATATGCTTAGGAAGCCGAGTACTCGGCCGATTAGTCGGCCGAGTACTCACTACAGCCATCTCCAATACACCGAGTACTCGTACTCGGCATTTGGCCGAGTATTGCTACTCAGGGCATCTCTAGTTTTAAACAATTAAAAACTGTTTTTTTGTTGTTTTTTTGTTAAAAATAACAGCAACCCTGCTAATTAAACAGTAATATAATACAAGGGTCGAAATATTCTAACACTAATGCTTATACCAAACTTCGGAATTGGAGAATCCAATTCCAATTTTCGGAATCGGCATTGAAAATTGGAATTGGACGGTGCTACCATACTTCAGAATTTGAAACGGCGAATTCTGACATGTAAAAGCCAAAGTTCTCGCCGATTTTCGCATTTCCCTACCATACTTTGGAATTGGAGAATCAGAATCCAATTTTCCAATTCTCAAAGTAGAAAGTATCATTTTCCCAAGTGCACAAAATACTTACGCGGGATGTAAAAAATTTGAAATAAAATTTGACCTTTTTTCCTTGCTTTTTCTCAAGATTTTTATTAGGAGTAAAAAATGAATGAAAAAAAAATATCAAACAGAAATTGATACGGCTAAGCAGGATGGGAAAAGACATGTTGAGGTCCTTTGGCTTCTCCATCCAGCAACAATGTGTCTATTGTGGACGAGGACAGATTATTTGTAATCTGTAAATTTAAAATGATGAAGTGGGATCCAGAAACAATCTTTGTTTAGGTAGAATCGGGCCAAAGTGTGCTTCCTTTGGCACTGTTCTACAATATGTTGTTACTTACGTAGAGACGAGTCAAACCCATGTCCATCGCAGCAATTTGACACTTCACTAATAATTAGTGAAGTGTCAATGGTTGAAATTAAATACTTTCGGCAGTAGACAAATCAACAAAAAAATAATAACTTAATTTGAAATAATTTAATTTTTTATTTGTTCAAATTTATTAATTAATTCGCGGTTAATGTAACCTTTTGGTTTGATGGGGCAAGTTGAAGCAGAATTCAGCATTGGAATTGGCTTTTTTTCAAATTTTTGAAAAAAATCCAATTCCGAAAGTAGGTGGGAAAAGTAGGAAAACCCAATCCCGAAAGGGTCAATTCCAAAGTATGGTAGTCAAATTCTGAAACTTCGGCATTTGGCATTCTCAAATGCCAATTCCAATTCTCTCGCCGCGGGATAAAGTATGGTAGCTCCAATTCCGAAAAACCGCACGTAGGAATTGGAATTTGGAAATCTAATTCCAAAATCCAATTCTAATTCGGAAGTATGGTAGCAAAATACACGACCAATTCCGAAAATTTTCGGAATTGGAACCCCCAATTCCGAAGTTTGGTATAAGCATAAGGTGAGACATCTTTTTGTATTTGGATTTAGTGAAGGGGGTGTGGAGAGTTGGATCCTTCTGAGGTTCGAAATGAATGTGTCCAGTGGAGTCGGGTCATCAAAATCAATTTAAATTAATGAATTAATTAAAATTAATTAATTAATGAAAATATCTCACATTTTTATAAAAAAATTTAGAGTTGTGCACCGAATGGCAGAAGTATTTGTAAAGAAAACTAACCTAACCGAAACCTTATTTGATTCTCGTAGTTTTACATCAATTTAATTCTTAATAAAGAAAATAGGTGTATAAAGAAAATACTAAACCAAGTTCGAGCCTTTTGTCTTTGTTATAAAACTTCACTGTTTAATGAAAATTTAGGGTTTTAATTACCCACAGTGGGGGCAAAACTTTTCTGTTTTTTTTTTTTTTGAAAATTTTTTCAAAAACACTTAGAAAATTTTACCTTGCCCCCACCCATAAGTGCAATGTAAATTGACCTGACCTTTGACCTGACTTTTGATCTGAATGGGTCACCACAGACAAAATTTTTATTTGGAAAAGTTGTTCAAATTTTGATTCTGAGCAACTTTTGTGTAAGAATTGTTTTGGGTTATGGTGAAACCCAAAATCAAAATTTTGGACTTGGAAAATTTTCAAAAAATGATCAGAATCGCTTCTCAGAATGTCCTGATACGGCAAAAATAATTGAAAAAAACATCTTTTTGAAAAAAATTGAGAAAAGTTTTGCCCTTACTATGGGTGATTCAACCATTTAGGATTGGATTTAGATAATTCAGTCTTTAGGTTAGACGTTGCTAAAAATAATTGCGAAAAAATAGGTATTTCGCAATTAAATTTTGCCAACAATTTTGGAATAAATTATTTACCGGTGCGATTTTCCTCCAAACTTGATAAAAAGATACAATGAAGCCTTTTGTAGTTGAACTGCTAGAAGTTTTTAAATATCAAATAATTCCAGAAAGGACGAGGAGTGCTTGAATCCAGAAATCAGAAATTGACATCCAGTAATTGAACAATAATAGCCACAATTCAAACTAAAACAGTCAAAATACCCTACTCCGAACCCCAACACCGACCACTAAAGCACCAGACCCGACCTCAAAAATACACGACGAAGGTAGCCCTCGGAAACCATTGTGGAGAGGAAAAGACCAGTTCGCTTAGATTATTCAGTAAGCTTCACATGGGCGGTAGACAGAAACATTTGTCGAACGGTATTCATTACTATTCAAAAGGGTTGTGACTTATTCCTAGTTAAGCATGGGGCCAGAAGGGCATCCAACAATCAATGAGCCATGGGAAGAGTGAACAAGCACATTTATGTATTGTTTATTGTTTTGATTCTGGTATGGATGATATCGTGAGTAACACTCCAAACCTTATAATCGAACTGCTCTGTTCCTCGCCACAATTGTTTTCAAGGGCTAGCTTTGTCGCGTATTTTTGTGGTAGGGTCGTGTATTTTTGTGGTCAGTGGTGGGGTTCAGAATCGGGTATTTTTACTCTGTTGCAGTTACATCAGTTAGATAAGTTTAGGCGCGCAAATCTCTGGAGTGAAATTGTGCAGAGGAATGGTTCTCTTCCCTCTCATTTTTTCTGCATGCCTTTTTTAGTTAAGACTTTCACCATGCGTAGTAAATTCTGATCTCCAGTGTATGTATATATCAATAATAATAATAATAATATAACTAGGGAGGGTTAGTTGAAAGTGAAAGGGGAGACGAAAGCTGTGCTGTTGTCTTGTTTGTGGTGGGCGGAAGTCCAGTTCCGTTAACCATGTGATGTGAGGCCGGGGGTTGGTTTCCCCACAGGGTGTTAAGATTCATTCAGTTTCAAAAGTTAGGTTCATTTACCAAGCTTTTTCCCGAGCACTTAAGTTGAACAATTCAGCTAATCTATAAATGTGTAGGTGGTCGAAAAATTTGAAATCAATGATTTTAAAGAACCACGAAATCTAAACCATAATTCATATTTTTAAACAGTTTAGGTTTAAATCCATGGTTTTAAGTTTCTCAAAATCGAAATCCATAACATTTCAGGCCATCGAAATTTAAATATACTAAGATCTAGAGATAAGTTTCAAGAATGTATAATAAAACGGAGTTTTCTTAAAATACGCAAAGTTTTATACTTAAAAAAAAATAAAAATTCATAATTTTAAGGTACTCAAATTCGAAATCCGTTATTCGAAGAAGATCAAAATCAAAATCGAAATTTCATTCAACGTTTCAGTCAAAATTGAAATCGAAGTTTAAGTCTTCGTACAAAATGTAAGCTAAATCAAAATTCTGGATTAATCATTCGGAATCGAATCCCAAAACTTTCAGTCATTTGAAATTTTAAAGTTAGATTTTGAGCTAATTTCGAAGTGTGTTTTGATAATCACGCAGTAAAAATGAGTTAATTGAGCATAGTCAATAAAATAATAAAAGTTCAAATATTCCGATGTGTTCAATCATCGATATGTTTGACAGAGTTGACACGAAGGATCAGTGTAAATATTGCAAGTGAGCTAATTTAATTTTAAATCGGATGAAAAATAAAAAAGAATTTCAAAAATTTATTTAATTGTCTAACCGAAAAGAGCAAGTAACTTAGCTTCTTTGTATCACTCATTTTGAGCTTTGAATACGTATTATGCTTATTTTACTGTATAAAGAAAAATATAAAATTTCTATGAAACTGAGTCACTGAGTCATGAGTCTGAGTCACCTGACTCTGACTCAAGCTGCAGGAGTGATTCTATAAGAGTTACTGAGTCAGGTTTACTGAGTCATTAAAATTCATGACTCTGACTCAGTGTGAACCGTGAGTAAGTGAGTCATGACTCTGAGTCACCCAACTCTGACTCTGAAGAAAATGGGAGTCATTCGGCACCCTACTACGGCTACTTGCAAGAACTTTCAAGATTTTGTCCAACTACTTCGGGGGGTTTCGGAGTAATAAGGGGTGGGTGTTTGTTATGAGAGAAGGCAAAAAAACATGTCGAATGTATCCATATTATGTTGATTTTATAATGGAGCATAAAATTTGTCTAGCCTAGCCACCTCAACATCTCAAAATGAACTAATTGGATGTTTCTTGGTTCAGCATATACTGGTTGGACAGATTCAACATACTTCTTTTTGAGACAAACTTTTTTTTACCCACCAAATGCATACCTCTCCTCTCACTTCATATAAATACCCAGTGATGGGCAAAATTCTTGGAGTGAATTTCGATATCATTATACACATTCTTTATTACACTTCTCTATGAGTGCCAGTTTGGCCTGAGTCAGTCACTACCTCTGGGAGTCATCACAGATTTTCTAAACTTTGGAGTTGAGTTTGAGTAAGAGTTTTGACTCACGACTCTGGAGTTGCGTAAAACAAAATAGGTAAAATAAGTGCTATATTGGCGCATATTGGAAAAGAGTCATCATTTGTAAGTGGGAGTCGACTCCCAGAGTCATGACTCTGAATCCCAACCAGAATAAAGTCAGGGTCATCAAATGGCTCCCTACTCCGAAAAACCCTCATGTCAGTATCAGAGTAAAAGTCAGGCATAACACTGCTTTATTACAATTTACTCTCAGTTTTGCGTGTGGAGTCACTGACTCTGGGAGTAATGATTGACTACAAGTCAGAGTAATTACTCTCAGAGTCAGTGACTCCACACGCAAAACTGAGAGTAAATTTTAATAAAGCAGTGTTATGCATGACTCTTACTCTGATACTGGGATGACTCTGAAGAAGGGTTTTCCGGAGTCGGGAGTCATTTGATGAGCCTGGCTCCTTTCCGGTTGGGAGTTAGAATCATGACTCTGGGAGTCAGAATCATGACTCTGGGAGTCGACTCCCACTTACAAATGATGACTCTTTTCCAATATGCGCCAATATTGCACTTATTTTACCTATTTTGTTTTACGCAACTCCAGAGTCTGAGTCAAAACTCTTACTCAAACTCAACTCCAAAGTTTAGAAAATCTGTGATGACTCCCAGAGGTAACTGACTCAGGCCAAACTGGGACTCATGGAGAAGTGTAATAAAGAATGTGTATAATGATATCGAAATTCACTCCAAGAATTTTGCCCATCACTGGGTATTTATATGAAGTGAGAGGTACGCATTTGGTGGGTAAAAAAAAGTTTGGCTCAAAAAGAAGTATGTTGAATCTGTCCAACCAGTAGGTCTCACGTTTACATGATCCAATTTTTAAACTTCAAATAACCCATCACCCACCACACGGTTTTCAATCAAATACAGTGCACGACGTTTATAAGAGCATCCTTTATAAGAACATTCGGGTTATAAGAGCAGAGTTTTGCGGGTTTGGTTTGCTCTAATGCATTTAGCATGGGACATTAACGCGTTATAAGAACAACCTATATAAGAGCAAAACGGTTATAAGAACTACTTTTTGCTGGGTAATTTTTGAAGCGGGAGTTGGATATAAGAGCAAAAGTCAAATCTCAAACAAAAATAATCTTTTTACATCTTCAATTTATAAAACTACCACTTGAAATCATTTCAGTTGAAATGTCGTTCTTGTAAAATCTTTACAAAACTTTAAATAAGAATTAAACAATTGGAATTTTTGACGAAATTGTCGACGATAGTTACAGTTGGTAACTTTATTTAACATCTATACTATAGTATAGATTTTATTTTTATAAATTTTGAAAAAAAAATTTTTTTTTGCCATATAGTTTTATAAGAACATCCTGCTCTTATAACGGTTATAAGAGCAGGATTTCCAGGCGACGGAGGGTAGGTCTTATAACCGTCGTGCACTGTATCTCAAATAATTTCTACTTTTTTTTTGTGAAACCTGAACTCAAGTACCATGTTTGATTAAACACCACGGTGTTGTTTTTGACATTTGAATTTTAGACTTCAATCGTTATCTCCAAAACACTTTCTGGAATTCATTTTCGAAAAGTGGTTCTTAATGCACTCGTTGAGTCACTCCAACATGAGTGTTCTCCAATACGATACAAATAGGACGATGACCAACCACGGTAGTACTCAAACGCTATTTCCTTCCTAACGAGAAAGAGACATAGTGAGGTACATATTCCAGACAAAAACTTTTGAAATTAGAATCCTTCAGTTTGGTAAAGTTAACTAGAATTTGTAGCTACAAGAGTTGAATCCAATTAATCCACAAGAACCCTCGAAAGCAGGAGAATTGTCCAAATGTAGCACAATGGATTAAGTGTCCATCCAATGTTGCGTTATTCCTACTTGAGCCACAGTACACTTATAGATTTTTAAGCCAAGTGACCGAGATGGTGAATTTACCAAAAGAGGAATACAGGGTTATCCCAAGGGTTATACCTCCTTGTAGTCTTATGATTCTCAAACGAAGTGTAAGATTTGTCAACTAAAAATTCATATTGCTGAGTTAGCTCAAGGAGAGTATTTTAATTTCCAAATTTAATCAATATTTTAAGCAACATCTCTGAAACTGGGAAATAACTATATTAGAATCAAAAAGTTGCGACGGTGGGTAAAAAACTTTGGATAACCCTGTATAAGTAGCCACTTTTTTTCCAACTTTCTTTAACATTTGTCTCATCAGCCACGATAATTGAAGAAAAGTTTAGTTTTAGGCTAAAAACTTTTCTTGTTGTTAATGATGATCTTCTCTGTCACTATTTCTATGAAGAAGATCTTTTTTTGTGAACTAAAGGAAAGGAAGAATAGTTGAAAATGTCATTGTTTGAGAAAAAGTAAAAGTCGAGGGGAGAAAGTCACTTTTTTTCAGACTCAAGTTTTTAAGCTTGTTCACTTTTTCAAAAAAGACGAGTTTAAGGAGGATGTCTTCCTAATCCATTTTCTTCTAAATTTTTTACTTTCTTAATTTGGTGCCAAAAAAAAAATATTTTTTTTCAAAATCTTATTATACCAAACTCATTCAAAGGATGAGAAAATACCTTGTTGGAGCTACAGTATGCTTTGTTAAGGTTTCCTTTTGAATTTCCATGTTTTACTCGTTCTTGCTTACACCGGAAATTAGTAAATTTACCTTTGAAGAATATAGGTCATGGGACATTTGAACTCAACAAGAGTTAATACAACTATAGAAACTTTTCTATGAATTCCACCATTCTTCTTTCTATAGCTTCTTTTCAAACGTTGAGGCATTTCCACATTTCTTCACTTTCTTTGTTGTTACATAATTCAATTATGGAAATTTGCACAGGAAGTACTTCAAATGTAAAGTCAGGCGTCAGTTGGTGGAATTTTCATCATTCTATATACGTAATAATAGCTAACTTTTTGTTATCATGTTAACTACAACCTTGTTACATTTACTTTCTAACCATGAATATCGGCGGTGGAGAGGGTTATGTGAGATTTCTGTCTACAGTATAATTTCAAATAAAAGTGATGATTTCATATCTAAACTATCGAGTTATGACTTATGAGCTGAGGGCGGATAGTAGTAATCTACTACTTTTTAGGTGACTCCGGAGTCACCTAATACAAAATATGGAAAATCGTCATATATACGTCAGTCAACTCCCAAAAACCCACGGGTCAGAGTCATGACTACGAGAGTCGACAATATTTAGAAAGTTTGAGTCATGACTGTATTATAATAAAAAATTACACGTGTTTTTGGACGAGGTTTGTTTTAAGAATTATTTTATGAAGTAGATATCCGTAGTGAATTCATCAAAAAACACGTAAAAAGTTTAGGTCGTCATCGAGCGAATTCAGTCCTTCGACTTAGTGGAGGGAACAGTATATCCAATTTTATTTTTATGGGTCAGATTTTTACAACATTTGGCCCATATTTTGTTTCAAGTTATTTAGTTAAAATTTTATGATACTTATCAAAAATATAAAAATATAGGCATTTATTAATACGTTTTTATCAGTATTTCATATATTTTTGAAAGTATTTAAGTAATCCACTGTTTTAATGTTATTTAAGTATTCCACTGTTTTTAATGTTNACATTTGGCCCATATTTTGTTTCAAGTTATTTAGTTAAAATTTTATGATACTTATCAAAAATATAAAAATATAGACATGTATTAATACGTTTTTATCAGTATTTCATATATTTTTGAAAGTATTTGAGTAATCCACTGTTTTTTTTAATGTATTTAAGTATTCCACTGTTTTTTTTTAATATTTGTCCCCTCTCTGCTTCAACAAATTCAACTAAGATTTACACTTTTTCAACCAATATTGATATGAAACAGTTTGACAAGTAACAGGGAGAAATTTTTGTTTCTAAAAATTGGCAAAGACTTCATTAAAATTTTGCTTAAAAAAGTGAAAAATCTTCCTTAAAAAATGAAATCACGTTAATAAAAATTCTGAATCTTATGGGGAAAAATGTGAAAACAATATTTTAATTGAAAACATTTCTAGCAGAAGCTAATCTAATACGACAAAATTAAAGTAGGTAACGGAAACTAGCAGAATAGTGTCAAGCTGAGAGCTTTAGGCTTCATAATTACGAGGTCCTTGCATCGCAAATATCTTGCAAAAATGGCTGCTTGCGAGTGTTGGTATGTTTCATGTGATCGAAAAGTATCTAAGTAACTTTGAGATCAAATCGTATCTTCGCATTATGATTGCTGCAATCGGTAGTCTAACGTATGAGATATTATACATTTTTTTAAGTCTACAACAATAAGACTATCATTATGGAATTCCAGTTCCCTAAACATAAAATAATTGAAATTATTGGTTTGTGTGATCCCTTAATACCTAAGTATAAGAGCAGTAAGGCATCCATTTATGTTCACCTTCAGGTGCTTGCTTTACTAAGGTAATTAAACTTCAGATAATATGTAATGTGTAGTAAATGCTTTAGTTAGTATTTTCTAAAGGAATTGCTTCAATTGAAATCAATCCTTGACTGTACTTGTACAGTCGGACTAATTTTTCCAATGCATTAGGAATCATTTTCAGTTGTACCAAATTGTTCGCAATTTCCAGCAATTCTATGAAAACTTCACTGGCTTCTCGTTTCGTCCTGACTCGTTTAGTAATAGGCGTTAGTCAACGGTCAGCTCCAATCTTCTGGAGAAAATGTATCTCCTGAGTCTCTTAGCTTGTCTTGATGGTTTTTTAATTATAATTCTTACCGGTTACCCAGAGGTGTTAAGTTGTGCCTCTACTCCCTCCAAACCAAACCGCGGACGATTGTCCGATTCGACAGTTTGGGAATCCTCGAGATCAAGAAATAATACTGCAATATCTCAGGAGGTTGCACTAATTTCGGCTTCTTATCCTCCTTCTACTCCTGAAAGCAATAATTCCTATTTAGACGGATGATTTTCTTCTCAAAATGAGACAAACTCCCCAACTTATCCTCAATTGACATCATTGAAAAAATGGAAATATCTTCTCAACCACCGGTCTTTCCTTTGTCTTTTAGCTGAGACGATGCTTTTGATTTTGTTCAATCCTTTAAGTCAATCCAATAAGCGTTAACCTGTTCAACGTCGCGGTTGGCAATACCAACTGCATTCACCTGTAAGTTTCAGAAAATCTATTTCTATTTTTATTTACTGCCCAATAAAAATAGATAATCTTTGAATGAGTAAATTTTCATACCTCATTGGTGAGTTCAGCCCATGCGGTATGCTTTGCTTAAATGGTATTTTACTACTAAATTTACCAAAAACTGTACCAAATTTGAGTTGAATTGGATTAACTAAAACGGTGTTCTCATCGTTACTCCACTGACCTTAACGTACCAGTGCTGAGCGATGACACTTGTTTTCTTAATATTCGTTTGCTTCAATGCCCTTCCGCTTCTTTTTGTATCCATTTTAGTAATCGAGGAATAGTTAGAATTAGCTAATTTGATATTAAAAGTAATTTAAGCCGAAGTGAAAACAATGAGGTAATTCCCGACGCCTTGGTTAATATTCTGTATATTAATGTCAATCGATTCTATATTCACTGATTCGGCAGTAACAAAAGTTTTAATGAGCGAAGAATGATAAATATAAAGATGCTTTTTAATGCGAATAATACTTTTGGTGCGGCTTGCTTGAGCATCAGTCAAAGTTATCCATAGTTAACAGAACAGAATCATCTTCTGATTAAATTGAATACAGTATGACCTCTCATTTGGAAACTAGCTCTCATTGGCTGAATAAGATTCACTCCACCCATTGTTCCATTCAGACACCGTAAGGTATCACGAACACGAACAATTGAATTAATCCAATATTATTGCTACTCAAACTTTGCCCTCCACATTATTTCCATTTTTACGGTAACCGCCACCTCGGAAAGACTAGACGGAGTGGGGAGATCTTGTTTCGAATCAGAGGTTTTACTGTAGCTTAATCTAGATCAAGGATTTGGAATTTTGAAATTCCTGATAAAAAGTATAGTTTTATCACAAGGGAGTTTTACATTTACCCTAATTCCCAGTGTTTAATCTGCGGATTATATAACGATTTTGACTTTTGCTCTGGNAGGGAGTTTTACATTTACCCTAATTCCCAGTGTTTAATCTGCGGATTATATAACGATTTTGACTTTTGCTCTGGCAAAAAATGACGATGCAGGTTATAAACGAGAGCGGATTATCTAATATCTACATTTTATTGAAAATTATTGGAAAAATATTTAAATGCNAGGGAGTTTTACATTTACCCTAATTCCCAGTGTTTAATCTGCGGATTATATAACGATTTTGACTTTTGCTCTGCCAAAAATGACGGTGCAGGTTATAAACGAGAGCGGATTATCTAATATCTACATTTTATTGAAAATTATTGGAAAAATATTTAAATGCAAAAATTAGTTTTGGTTAATTTAGTCATCCCTCCGCCAAATTCATTACTCATTTTCAGAATCGGAGTCGACTTCTATTTGATTGGTTGAAACTTCTTCATGATCAATCTCCATGACTCCCTAGTTTGAAATTTCGGACTCGTAGACAGGTGAAGTGTTCGAATTGCTTTCGTTGAGAAGTTTTCTTAACTTTTNATCCGCCAAATTCATTACTCATTTTCAGAATCGGAGTCGACTTCTATTTGATTGGTTGAAACTTCTTCATGATCAATTTCCATGACTTCCTAGTTTGAAATTTCGGACTCGTAGACAGGTGAAGTGTTCGAATTGCTTTCGTTGAGAAGTTTTCTTAACTTTTGAGCTCATTTTTGATGTTGACTTACACTAAATTTCAACTAATATTTAACAAACAAAAATAAAACAATAAAAAAAAATGCGGATTATCAGCGAGGGCGGATTGTACAATAAACTTTTTTGGAGCTAAAAGTCTTCGGATAATAGACGAGGGCGAATTATAGACCGGGAATTAGGGTATTAAAAAATTTTTATAAACATCCTTGAAATTAATGCATTTTGATTATAAACACGATTCAATTCGACATATTTTATAATATAAAATATAAGTAACCTAAATAAATCTATAATGTAAATTAAAAAATTATTCCTTAACACTGGTATAATAACACTAACACAAAAAAACAAATACTAAAGAGGAACACTCATGAGTGGTCATCCCCGAAATATTCTAAATTAGGCTTTTCTAGTAGGATTATCATTGGTAATTATATAAATATAAAAATTTCATGCCATTGGGTCATGCGGTCAATGTGGCAGGGCATTATTCAGTAGCTAAAACTTTTTTTTTTAACAATAAACAAGTTAATGTTAAAAATGCATTTGAAAGGGTTTCATCTCAATGTGGTGTTGTTGGCATGGTGGGCACACTTGTAACTTAGCTCGAAATCGAAATTTGAAATTTCGATCATTCGAAATCGAAATCGAAATCGAAANTCAATGTGGCAGGGCATTATTCAGTAGCTAAAACTTTTTTTTTTAACAATAAACAAGTTAATGTTAAAAATGCGTTTGAAAGGGTTTCATCTCAATGTGGTGTTGTTGGCATGGTGGGGTAAGGGAAGGATAGGTTGCTGACTACCGGGTTCGAATTCTACACTACTTATAAAAAAATTTCGTATCATTTTCATACATATGCCAATCATATTGTATTAATCTAAAAATATGCATAACGCAGTGTAGTTAGACCCTAAAATTTAGAGATAAGGATTTTCAGATAATTANATTTCGGTGTGTACTGAGAATTAAGTTTCGATTTCGATTTCGAATAGAAAGGTGATTTCGATTTCGATTTCGACTGCTGTAAGTTACAAGTGTGATGGTGGGGTAAGGGAAGGATAGGTTGCTGACTACCGGGTTCGAATTCTACACTATTTATAAAAAAAATTTCGTATCATTTTCATACATATGCCAATCATATTCTATTAATCTAAAAATATGCATAACGCAGTGTAGTTAGACCCTAAAATTTAGAGATAAGGATTTTCAGATAATTATAAGTCATCTACCTGTGTATATGACCTCATACCAAAACTTAGAAACTTAATACCCTAAATTCCCTTCTATAATTCGCCCTTACCAATAATTTGCCCTGGTTTACTATCCGAATATTCTTAGTACCAAAATTTAAAAAATAGAATTCACCCCTGAGATAATCCGCATTTAATATGGATTTATGCATTTCCAACCACTTGACATTTTTGTCATTTAAACAGAGATCACGTGACCCATGGAACAACTGTATTATTCGCGAAAGTGCTGCAGAATTTAGAAAACAGAAAAAAATCAAATCAAAGAGTTATCACGAGGACAGATTATGCCACAGTTGATTTGAAATATTTCTAAAAGTAATAAAAATTTCCGTTTAGTGACTCTACTTAAAATCACTTANTCCGTTTAGTGACTCTACTTAAAATCACTTACCATTTCAAATTCATCACCAAGTAGTTCGTCTATTTTGTCGTTGTTAGCAACTCTCATTTAACCAACGTTAAGTAATAATGTCTGACACTTGGGAGATCAGCAAGGAGTTTACTCCAACTTTTAGTAACTTTTAAGATTGTTGAAAGTGAAGAGACATTGAAATAAATCTAATTTGAATTGAATTGAATTGAATGAAACCGGAAGTTGAAGAAACAGTGCTAGTCATCTAAAGTATTAAGATTGAAACGAGTTTTCTTAAATTTTACGGGTGGTTTATCGTTGCATACAAGCAATCACGCAAATGTTGTTCTGGACTTAATATTTAAACCTCTTAAGTTACAGCAAACTCAGACTCAAACCGAGAGTGTGAAAGTCGAGAAAAGTTAGGACTGTTTCAGACCTAAACTTAATGTATAAATTCTTCTAATGTGAAAGGGAAGTAGGTCTGAAATTCATTTTTTGAGAGACGGACTATTGTAGAACCATTTAGGCGTGAGACTTGGCCTGGCTTTGAAATTCAAAAAATTAGACTTGTGCACGCTATACCGAAAAAAATTCTCATTTAGGCAGAATTGAGAGGTTGAGCATGCTATCACCATTAAGATTTTGTAGGTTGGATTTAGGCACTGAGGGGTAAATGAGAAGNATTGAGAGGTTGAGCATGCTATCACCATTAAGATTTTGTAGGTTGGATTTAGGCACTGAGGGGTAAATGAGAAGCTTCCATGGTAACTTTCGATAGTAACCTCCAAGGGTACTGAGAACGTAAGATACTCGCTAGCCTCCAACATGAAGATTAATAAATAAATAATAATAAATAAAAAACATAAAGAACCGAAAATATAAAAACTTAACTTAGAACTAAAAATAAAGAAAATCGGGGAAGATTACCATCAGAAGTTTCCATGAGAGGTTACCATCTACCACATGTGCCTATATTATATGAATTTTGAAAAAGGTAAAATGTATTCTTACGAGATAGTCATCAGTTGGTGATACATTTAGTGCATGACTGAATGAATCGCAGTGAATTTGCTCTTTCCCTTCTTTAATCACACTTTCTATTCATTAAGGATATAAAAAATTAAGGAAAATTTTATTTCTTTTTAAGCTACCAAAGCAAGGAAATTTGCCAAATTCTTTTGTTCAATTTTTTTAATTTGTGTTGTTTTTGCAGTAATTACACCAACTAACTGATGGTGTAAGTAGTCACTTATAGGCAACAAATGCTCCATAACAATATTATCTCATTCTAAATCAGATTTTAGCTAATTAATTTGTAATCATTTGGGCAAAAAGTTGTATTCTAGCAGCTGCAAATTGTAAAGCTCCAGACTGAAGTGCAATTGTCTAATCACGTGGTACATAAATCTCGCAGCGGGCCCCGCGTGCGGCTCACGGTTCACGGCTATTTGGTACGACAATAAGTCTAGAGGAAGGAGAAAGTCCTTTGATGATTTTTGACGCCAATCTCATAAATAGTTTCGGTTCAAACCTAAATCTAATATTTAAATGTCTCTATTAGTGGAGTCAGCCTTGTGTATNTCTCATAAATAGTTTCGGTTCAAACCTAAATCTAATATTTAAATGTCTCTATTAGTGGAGTCAGCCTTGTGTATCTCTTAAAGCCCCAGGCGATAGGATTTGAATCCAACCTCTAGAATATTTCTAGATAACATTACACCTGGGATATNCTCATAAATAGTTTCGGTTCAAACCTAAATCTAATATTTAAATGTCTCTATTAGTGGAGTCAGCCTTGTGTATTCAAGAAACAGTTTTGGATAGCTTTTGAACATTTTTTTAGAATTTTTACATGTTCTCCCATTGCTGGCCTNGTATTCAAGAAACAGTTTTGGATAGCTTTTGAACATTTTTTTAGAATTTTTACATGTTCTCCCATTGCTGGCCTCAACGTACAAGGTGTTTTAAAAGAAGGTCTCACTGTTTGAAATCCAATACCGTTTGTTCTAAATGTTCGATCCTTGCTACATTTAGTGTAAATTGAAGCTGACTAAATAGAAAAACTGACCAGATTAGTTGTGACCAACTGCGTCAACAGTTGCTAAGGTCAAATTAAGGTCAAATGTCCAGTCCAGGTTTTTAGCATTAGGTTGACATGGAGGAATTCACGTAAACAACTACTAATTTTTTTAAATAATCTCCTTAGTTACTGGAATTTTAATTACTCATCAGATAACTGCACAAATTGGGAACAAAATCGAATTTTTTTAGTTTTGGAAATTTAAAAAATTCTTAGCCGGTTGCAAACAATTTTAGCCACAGTCTTCGAATCGATTTGGGACAAGGTGGTACTTTGGCAAATCCTACTTGAAATCGACGTCTTACTTAAGCAAAGCTCCTGACGGTTACATATTAGATAGTTTGTGCAAAGTGGGATTTCCGTGGTATCTCGATAACACTCGCTCCACCCACTTTTGGAGTTAAGATACCNATAGTTTGTGCAAAGTGGGATTTCCGTGGTATCTCGATAACACTCGCTCCACCCACTTTTGGAGTTAAGATACTACAGAGGAGGATACGGAATGGTATCGTCCGTAAAATGCCTTCCGATGTGGCAGTGGTATCTTATTGTTGTATCTCTCCTGGTATTGCTTTTAGCCCCGTTCTCTCAAAATCCAAGGATCCTATCGCTGTCCCTTCTTTATTTCAAAAATTCTTGGTTTGATTTTCTTTGTTTTACTTACTTGTTAATCTAAAGTTTAAGAGAAATGTTGCATCTCACCGAAGTTTGGGATTAAGGGTGCANATAGTTTGTGCAAAGTGGGATTTCCGTGGTATCTCGATAACACTCGCTCCACCCACTTTTGGAGTTAAGATACCACAGAGGAGGATACGGAATGGTATCGTCCGTAAAAAGCCTTCCGATATGGCAGTGGTATCTTATTGTTGTATCTCTCCTGGTATTGCTTTTAGCCCCGTTCTCTCAAAATCCAAGGATTCTATCGCTGTCCCTTCTTTATTTCAAAAATTCTTGGTTTGATTTTCATTGTTTTACTTACTTGTTAATCTAAAGTTTAAGAGAAATGTTGCATCTCACCGAAGTTTGGGATTAAGGGTGCANTTGTTTTACTTACTTGTTAATCTAAAGTTTAAGAGAAATGTTGCATCTCACCGAAGTTTGGGATTAAGGGTGCACAAAGTGAGAGGTGGTATCGTAACCTCTTCCTTATCGTAACTCAAAAAAGTGATACCACGGTGTTGCGATACTACGGAGATCCCACATTGCACATACAGTATATTCTGTAACAATGAATGTCCGTTCGTCTAGTGTGAATTCGTACCGTGCCATATTTGAAGAATTAGTTTAAATCTAAGTGATGAAATGAACAGAAAACTAGACAAAAATAGAGTGAATAAGAAAAAAGGATCGAAAGTGGATCAATGACATTAAATCAATCAAAGTGGGTCAATAACATTAAAATTTGAAATCTGCGCCAAAGGTGAAAACGAAAAATTGATATTACAAATTGTTCACAAAAAAAAACACTTTTTTCTTCAATTTGTGTAATTATCTTATGAGTAATTAAAATCCCAGTAACTAAGCAGCTTATTTGGAAAAATTAGTAAGTTGTTTACATTAATTCCTCCAAGCCAACCTAATGCTAAAAACCTGGACTGGACCTATGACCTTAATTTGACCTTAGCAATTGTTGACACAGTTAGTCACAACTAATCTGGTCAGTTTTTCTATTTATTCAGCTTCAATTTCCGTTAATTGTAAGAAGGATCGGACAGTTATAACAAACGCAATTAAATTTCAAACACCGGGACCTNTTAGGTTTCCTTTAATACACCCTGTATTCAATGGTTGAACTCAATATTCCCTCTGTTTTTATCGCTTCTGCCTCTTCGATTGATANGGACCTTCTTTTAATACACCCTGTATTCAATGGTTGAACTCAATATTCCCTCTGTTTTTATCGCTTCTGCCTCTTCGATTGATACAAAATGAAGACCCATGCTAGATCAGATTCTGAATTCATGTCCGATTTACTAACTAATTGTCTGATTTAAGCTCTTTTAAAATTTCAGTAGCCAAATTCCTCTGGACTTAAATTTTGAGGTTTAAGCTTTAGTTTAAATTTAAATTAAAAACTTAAGATTTAAGCTTCGTTTAATTTATCCTAAAGAAAAAATTAGGGAGATCTTAAGCTAAGGAAGTTCGAGTTTGATTCATACCAGCAGCATTAAAATTATTTAAATTAAATTTTAAGTTTAGAGTTAATGGAAAAATCTTTTCAGAAATGTGCTAGATGAATTTCTTTTCATTATGCTTCTACAATATCTAAATGTCCCATGAACACCGTAATACTTTGACGACTGATGACACGAGACAAAGTAAAGGTAAGTTAGAAAAACCACTAAACCGACCGTAAGGTATGATTATGCCACATATATCGGAGTCATGGTGATGATAATTTAAAAATTAACCTAAAATTAAATGTCTTTTGTTACATTTGTCACCACTGAGGCGAAAAGTTTTCTAAATCGTTTTGCTTCTAGTCTATCTCTAAAATCTAATTTATCCTCCAAATCTTCATATGATTCCTCAGTCTTTCCTTCTTTGGCTTCTACTGTTTGAAGTTCCTATTAAAATAAATAATAAAGTTGATATAATTGTTCTTAAAGTCATTGTTGACCTTACCATATGAACCGTAGTGATTTCTGAAAAATCTTCATCTTTGAGAATAATATTGAGCACCGGGGTTTGTAGGAGAACTATTTTTGGCATTTTGGTAGCAACTAGGTAGAAATGATAGGCAATTATAAGCACTTGCACAGTCTGGTTCCACATGGATTTAGATTCAGCCAATCCAGTGAAAATTTCTTCACCCTTCCAACAAACCAAATTTTGAAGCATCTTCAAGGAAGACATGCGTAATATTGAGCCGAAATGAAAAAATTCTAGAAAAGTGGAAAATTTTGATGCTTCAAATACAGAAAAAATCAAAAAAGTTATAAAATTTTCAGTCTTGTCAGTTCCTGCAGGTAAGATTTCGATGCTAAATCTTCTAGAATTCTCCTTGTAAACAACTATTTCTAATATCTGCATCCCAGGGTCACACTATATTATTAAAAAAATTAGATGAACATCTTATATATTTTTAAATCATTTTGAAAATTTACATATATAAATCGTACTAAAATTCCGATGATTTCAGAAATTTTGATTGTCCAAAGTACTCGTTGACATTTCTCCAAGATTGTGAGTTTATCTGATGAAATTATTGCTAATTTTCCATCAAAGAGTGGACATATCTATATAAACAAAATTTATCCATGATTAACTCATATTTGTATTTTTCTACTTTTTTCAAGCATTTTCAATTTTGCCTGAGTCATATGACTCTCCTTGTGACTCTATACGCACTAAGAGTTGTAACTCATTGAGTGGCTTTCAAAATCAAAGGAAAATTTTAACTTCAAACGAAATTTCTTGATATTGGAGTTATTGCTGAGTCAGTGAGACATTACTGAGAGACATGTGGACAGGATAATGAGTCATAATGAGTCATGACTCATGACTCATTGACTCTAGGGTTATGGGTCAACGTGACTTTCAATTTCACATTGAGTCAGATGAGTCATAATCAACAAAGTTACTCTAAAGAAAGGTTTGAAAAGCTATATGAGTCACAATACTAAATGAGTCATTGAATGAGTCATTGAATGAGTCATTGAGAAAACAAATCCTTACATGACGAATTCTAGTTTCTGTAAAGTAATTCAAAAGTTCAATGCCCTGATTTGAGTTCTTGCTTTCTTCCAGTGAAAGTTCTTTGTTAATTTTTTGATTCAAAATTTCCACTTCAGATTTGGATATAAACACTTCCGGTAACCAAAATGAAATTTTAGTACATTGATTAGGTACTTTTGGAAGATTTTCGTAGGTTTCTTGCTTAAGTTTCTGAGTATCAATCGGAAGTATCTTACTTTCACTTTTTCTATTTTCATGGAGATCAAAACCTAATTTATTGATACAAACTGCCAATACTTTCTCCTTCAAGGCAGAAGAACCAATCAAATGAGATTTAGATTCATTTTCAACTATTAATTCCATACTTTTAAAGATATTATTAAATTATTAAATCCAATCACGAACATCTTTTCTCCACAATAAGAAAAGAGAAACTCTCGACTATGAAAGTGTCGGTATATAACACTCCCAGATTTGTAAACACTCTGAATTTCGGAGAACTGCGATTCGCTCTGCGTCTTGAGTCGTAGTTTCTCGGTTTACTTCTTAAACATACCGCGGATATATAAAAATTCAAAATTTTCTCTTAAGACATTCAAAATTTGATTATTTAAAAAAAAAAATTTTTTTTTTCTTTTTACTTTTCTTCATAACTAGTATTACACAAAATTCAAATTTCCTTAGGTACGAATTGGTAAAGGTGTATGTATACCAATTTAAATAATTTCGTAGAAAAAACTCTTTTTGTATGAATTTATTGAAAAAAGAAACATTTTTTTTTGTTCAATAGTACTTAAAAATTTATAATAATAGAAAACTACTTATTTTCGGTATAGAAATATAGTATTAGATTAGGTTATTTTACATAAGAGTCATTAGACAATAACAATAACCAAATAACAAAAGGATGGGATTATGAGATGCTATTGATAAAGCTTCACCTGTATGCTTGGAATGTTAGCGCTAATTGGACAATAGCAACAAAGAGATCAAATTTCTATATTAGATTCTAAAGCGTAAAAACCGGATTCTAATTGTTGAAAATTCAATTTAATACTTTGAGAATGACTACTACACCTTTAATACCTTATACCTACATTTTATTAGGTAATGTGTTACCGTTTTATGGCATCCTATGCTACCAGTAAAGTCATCCATATTAATTTTTTTTTTTTTTTTGTAAAAAAATTATTACACATTTCATTTTTCAGAATTGAAATTGGACGATTGGATTAAGCTACCATATTTTTAAAATTAAGTAGCATTTTCCACCGGTAGAGCAACTTTGCATACAATTAATTTCTGAACAAACAAAAAAAAAATTTTTTTTTTGTTTTCACTTAATAAGAAGTTGTGTTGAACTTACGGAACTTGTCTGTCATTTCATTTCACCTACTAAAAGTGAGATAACACTTTAAAACTAGCTTACAAAAAATTTAACTCCTCTTAAATTAATTATGAATAGAAGGTAAGGACTGAAGTTTGATTCCCTCTGACCAGAAGAATCGGTGGCATTCCTTTGGTCATCATTTCCAACCATGCCATGTACAGAGGAGCAGATACTGTCCCACGACGAGGTACCGGAAGTGTACTTACATACGACAAACAAAACAAAATTCAAAATTTTAAAATTTTTATATAAAAACTTATAATAATTGACTTACATCACAACAAACGTTGAATCAATGGAATGTTGTTGAAGAAGTTCGCGCATGCGAAGATGTCGATTTGTTTTTTCTCGTAATGTCAAAAGTTCTGCATCTGTAATGAACGTCCCATCTTCCGTTTCTTCACCTTTGAACGGTTCAATGAAAGTTTCAAATTCTTTTTTGGTTACTTCTTTTGCTTTTTTTGTTATGTCAGGTATTATAATCACATCACTGTACTCAATACGAAATTTTGCCAAAAGAGCTGCCATACTGAAAAAAAAATGTAATTTTTATCTAATTTTTAATATAACCTAATTTTTAGACAAATTATACCAAAAAAAGTTTAATATTGGTACACGTACTTGCGCTGTTCTCTCCCAAGTTCATCTTTCCTACTGCTGAGAGTGAATATTCTGAGTTGACATCCAGTGAACTGTGACCTTGTAGTCAGAATATAAGGGAGAAGTATTGTAAGACCACCGTCATCATACAACCACCAAACATCAATAGTGCCCTTCTTTTGTTTCCGTTGAAATTGTGTCACATTTACCAAAACTTGACGTGGTAGGGCTGTCCCACCGTGTCCCATGTAAGTACAAGATCCACTTGTCTTTCGACTACGTTTCCTCTTTACTGATTGGCCTTCGAATACTTTCTGTGCACTGGCAAGACGGTCAAGTTTAGGGGATGGAGGAGTACTGCTCGATTCACTGCTGTTTCCATCTAAAATATATTATATAAAAAATTTAAGAATTCAACCCTCTAAATATACTTCTCTGAAGAGTCAAACCGGAAAAAACTTGTTAATAACTGAATATAAATATACTAAATTTATTTGAAAATTGGCAACACAGTGAATGAAATCAATTGAATCCAAGTTCGAGTGCAATAATTACGTAATGCATGTGTTAAAAAAACGATCCAAAAAGTGCAGACATGAAAAACTCTCTGCTGCTCACCCATTGGCGAATACGCTGCTAAGAAACAAACTGCAGAGGCAGATCTCAAACTTCGTGTGTCAGCTAAACATGGAAATGTTTTTCAGAACTTTTCTCAGAATGAGATAAAATTTTTGCATTTTACAAAAAAAAAATGGTCGCTAAAAAGTGTGTCAGGAAAACTTACCTTGAGACAGTTGGCTCTCTGACTGATTCCTCGGAATCCCCAATTCTTTTTTTACATCTAGTAGCTGCTGAGACCTTAGCTGATCCTCTTCTTCAATGACATCGGAATAGTCAAGTCCTTCAGGAAGACGTAAAATGGCAACGGCCAAGTGCATGTCCAACGCTTCACTATATTAGAATAGAAAATAAAACATTATTCTTTTAATCCTTCAATAAAATATTGTTTGTACTTACTGAATCACACCAAAGTAATCCTTCAGTTCAATCCCTGTGTTAGTGTCAGCTTTTGTCCAATCAGCTTTGTATCCTAACAAAACCATATTTGGTTTGAGTCTACCCAATCCTGCCGTTTGCATGATAGAGTGACAACCGCGTTCATACGAATTGTCTTCAATAAGTGTGTAGAACCCTTTCTTCTTATGCTTATTGAGCCAACTATAAGCTTGACGCTGGAGAGAATTCCGTACGCGCTGGTTATAATGACCCTGATTTGTCAAAAACAGAATAATAATATTTATTTTTTTTGAGAATTAATTTCACTTTGTGTAACAATAAATCTACGGCAACATAATCGTATGTCAGGCTGACCTTGACGACCTGAGCACAAATCATGAGAGAAACATTTTTGACAAGCAAGTAGCCAAAGTCAATGAGTGGAGGTCGTGAGCTTGGCATTCCGCTAAAAATCAAAATTTGTGGACGATAATTCTTGACATGTTCTTCTACTTGATTCAATTCTTGAACAGATTTCAGAGCAGAGTTGTACGACTGCGCTTGTGTTGAGGATCCCCAGTTTACATCTGGTCCACGGTAGGATACATACAAGTAGAGAAAAACGCTAATGGCGACTGTTATCAAGGCGGTGATCCATGACATCAAAAACATTACTGAATGAAAATACAACAAAGAATCAGTTTACCATTATTAAATTTAAATATGTACTATTCACACCTGCGATACAAAGTATGCTCCCACAAAGGCTCACCCATGCATTGTAATATTTGAATGAAGGTCGCCAACCTGGTGACTTTGTTATGGAAGCATGGAAGACAGAAAAGTTGATAAGGCAATACGCCGCTAGAAAGAAGTTACTCAATAGCGGTGCAATTGCGTTCAATTTTGCTGTAATTAAAAATTTAGAAAATGATAGTCAACAAGTAGTTTCAGGCAGATGAATTCAAAATTCAAAATTTAAAATTCAAAATTACCAATCAAAAGGCAGCCAAGAGATACCAAAAAGACGAGAATATAGCCTCGTACTGGGTCGTTGTTGGCGCCATAACCTTTCTCAAAGAAATGGATAGAAGGGTAGAGCCGATCTTTTGCCAATGCCTGCAAAACAAAAAAAAAATTTTTTTTTTCAAATATCGAAACAAGTGTCAAATTTCTGAGAGAAATCAATTCTGTTTACTTGTAGAACTCGAGGAGCCCCAACCAATGAAGCAATCGCCGATGATAACGTTGCAGCGAAACAACCTCCATAAATAAGTGGCCACCAACCACTCACAAGTGCCATGACTTGTGAATCCTACAAACGAAAAAAAAAAAAAAAAAAAAAATTTCTCTTATTTGTTCAATTTGATGTAAATGGTAAACTACAAAACTGTAGAGTTTACATTCAACAATCCAAAGGCACAATTGTTGACCTCCACATTGTCATCCGTTGACATGCATTGAGTGTAATTTCCTAGATTGAAGTCAGATACGTCACCATTTGCTTCTCGAATGACAGAGGCTCCCATCTGTAATTAGAACCAATTACGCATGATTCAAAACACCTGAAGTCAAAGTTGTACAGGGTGAACCAACTTAATCCGGGCCGTAGAAAGTCGCTTTCACCAAAAAAAATTTAAGACAGCAAATAAAGAGCGCGAAATACAAAAGTTGTAAGGAATGAAGTTAGCGTGTGTTTGAGAAAACATTCCTCTGCAAAAATAAATTAATTTAAAGAAAGGCGATTCTGTAATGCTGAAAGATGGGTAGTTGAGAGAATGAGGAACTAGAGGAATGGGGTACGATCCCTTGGCATCTATTCCACCTGACTCAACAGAGAACCTGCCGACCCCTCCTCTCTCTGTCTCTCTGCTTTGCTCCATTGCTTTGCATCGGAACAGATATTTTATAGTGATTACAATCAAATTAACTCCACTTCCATCATTTACTATTGTCTATCGCCTGCCCCAAGCCGTTTTTGGTGAAAGGCGAAGAAAGAAGGCCCGGATTAAGTTGGTTCACCCTGTATGATGAGTGAACTAAAAGTTTCATACCATAATGGCATATCCAATGTAGCTGAAGTAGGTGATAGTAATTGCAAGTAAAGTACCCTTTGGAATGGCAGAAGCTGGATCTTTCAAATCACCACTCAAATTCGCTCCAGCTACAATTCCTGTAACGGCTGGAAAGAAGACACCAAAAACCGAAAAAAAATCTTGCTTCGAATTGTCACCGTCAATTCCAGTTCGGTAGTCAGCATACCAATTAACTTTCAACGTCTCCCCTAAATAAAATAATAAAAACCATCAATAATTATTAGTCTCCATGAATGCGAAATGCCATCATGAACCATATAAAACTTACAATCAAATCCAACAAACCCTTCTGCCTTTTCTTCATCGCTCTTTGGACCAATGATATTACCAACAATGTAATCCAACTGAGCAGCAATCAGAACCACCAATAAAAACATTTGAGTCTATATCAATACAACAATCAAATCCATTATTTCTTAACAAACAACATTTTTCTTACAAATTCTTACTCTCGTCACCCAATCCATACCAACAAAGGCCAAAACAAGAATCAAAACCAAGACAACTATAAATAAAATAACCTTCAGCTTCATCTAATACATATGTTAAGTTAAAGTGCTGTTTAATCAAAAATAAATATTATTACCAACTCCAACAATCCGAATGTCATTGACATCTCCATCAATAATTCCCTCATAGCCATTCCGTTGAAGTAGACTATTCAAAGATTCACAAAATCCAACAATGTACAATGCCACTGCGATACTATTGGCCACCGTAAACATCAGTCCTGATTTATTATTTCCAAATTGTAATCAATTCACTATTAAAATACTGCAAAAAAAATTAAGAAATTCACGAACCAATCGCTGCACCAAATTCAGGTCCCAATGACCTTGAGATCATGTAATAAATTCCACCTCCTTTGATCAATCTATTATTAGAAACAAAAGTTGATTATTGATTATTTAATGACGAAATGTCAAAAAAAAAAAAAAAAAATTTAAGAGACATAACACACCCATTTGTACTAACTGCTGACATACTAAATGCCTATAAATGAACAAAAATATTGAATTTAAAAAAAACATTTTTTTTTCTTTAATTTTTGAAGAGTTTTTTTTTACGGTTATGAAGGTAACAAGATTCGCCAGTGTAATCAAGAGAAATCCTTCGACTGCAAATAAAAAATAATTAATTTATTATTATTGACACTACTAAAAATTTTTACTGTTTGAAATTTAAATGTGACTTACGAACTCCTGCTTGACCTACTACCCAAGACAAGCGAAGAAAGAGCATTACACCCCATATATTTAAAAGACATCTCATCTAGACAATCATTAAAATAATCATAATTTTACAATAGAAAACTTTTAGTAAAAATGAATTTGACATTTAGAAGAAAAATGAGTAAGATTCTGTCTTACCAAAACGCCTTCAAGCCATCCAAATTTGATTACTTTTCCTTTTAACACCGTTTCATCTTCTTCTTTCTTAGAAGGCTAAAATTAACAAAACATGACATGAGAGATTTATCGTTAACAAATAAATGAGGACATAAATGCACCACCGGTTGAAAAAAAAAATTTTTTTTTGATGTAGAAATAACTTAGGTTAGTGTCAAATTGAGCTTAACAACAGGAAGGTAATTGTTTTTAAAAAATGGGTTGAAACGCTGTGTAGAATTGGTAAATAATTTATTTCAAATAATGGCATTAGTGATTTAATAAATTTATTAAATTACCTCTTATTTATAAGAGGTAATTGATGTAACAATTTGTAAGAATCTGATGAACGTTTTAGTTCACAATACTTACTATTATAAATGAATCATGTCAACAAATTAAAAAATTTTTTTAAAGTTGTTAAAATATAAAAGAACATTAAAAATATTTTTTATAACTTTAGCTAATAAAAGTGAAGAAAAGAGCTAAATAGCATAGGATTTCAAAATGGAGTACTTCTCGGTCAATGCATCTTGTTTTACGATGATAAGTTTATGATTCAGGATTCACAGATCTTAACATATGGTAGCCCATTTCTGCCATTTTCGAATCAAATTAGGATACGCGTTATTATTATAAATTAGGTGTGAAAAACCTTTAAAAAAACATCAATTTTGAATTTACCTTTAAAAAGTTAAAAATAATATTTAAAAAAAAATTTTTTTTTTTGCAGAGGGTTCTTGTCCTTATTAAATACCGGTTTTGTACACTGTCATTAGAGCGCGGTAGTAAATATATAGAAAAAAAAATACATTTGACACTATTTAATTCAAAATAAATAAAAGATTAAATAATCGATTTATACTATATATTTAATCAAACTCAAAATACTTTGGAGAAAAAAAAAGAAAGAAATTGGAGGGATTACATTATGATTTTGAATAATTGAAGAAAGAAAAAACCAAACTTAATTTTAAATATTTATTTTAATTAAAATTTTAAAATCAAAATTCTGAAACATTTATTATTACATGGAGAAAAGCAGAGAAAAAGCTTGACCTAAAGCGTTCATAAGTTTGTAGATGTGATTCATCACATCAGACGACATAACTCAAAAAAAAATACTGAGAAACTACAGAGCAGCAGTTGTATCTCTAAACTGAGGCACCCCATATCCAATTCCTCGGTAGTATAGTGGTAAGTATTTCCGCCTGTCACGCGGACGACCGGGGTTCGATTCCCCGCCGGGGAGGAATTTTTTTATAATAAATTTTTACTTTTTTTGGGATTTTAATTTTCTTTAATTCAAACTTATTAATAATTTCTTATAACTTTTTTTCTAATCGTCACTTCAGCAAGCTCCTTATTTGAAATGTAATTTCCAACTTGAAGCAAAAAAAAAAAAAAATATCGAATATTTCTTTATCATTCCTTTTGCACACCTTTCATGCTAACCTTAAGTGCAGCCTGCCTTTGGTGATAGACTAATAGCTTAGTTCTAAAGTCAACTCCAACTAATAAAAAAAAAAGTTAAATTTGCATTCATAAGGGTTAATATTAGCTTTGGAGAAAACTTGCCACAGGGACCTAAGGTTAAAAGTAAATCTTGTCTGAGCGAGAATCCTATCAAATGTCATAAAAATATACTTGTTTAGTTTATTTTTATCATTTCCATTCATCTCATGAGTAGAATTTGTGATCAAAAAAGATATCTCTCTCTACTTTATCATTTGTTCTAATAAATTGATTGGCTACAGATAGAGTTAAATGCAGTGGACCTTGCATGACCCACCCAGTCCCAAACAAAAGAGTTTTTGCTTCGTCTAAAAACATTCACCAATTCATTCTGTATTTTGTATTTTGAACACATCATCAAACTTCAGAAGATATTTATCTCCTCAAAAGTCCGACGTATCCCTGGAGGGATTATTCTTATAGACCCAAGAGTTTATTACATAGACCGAACAATCAAATTATGATTTGTATGGGTAAAAAAAAATCTAAATTGCAATGCCAATTTCTTATATCCATTGTTCTTTTCTGTACGTGAAAGAAATTGTAAATTATGTACTTGTTATGATACGGATAGCGATATATCCTTCTTCTAGGAACTTTTCAAATAAACTTCTAAACCAGATCCAAACAAACAGAAGAATTTCATGATAGAAAACAACTATCCCATTCATTCTCATTTTGTAAATAGTCTGTAAAGACGTTTATAGATTGTTAACACTCTCAAGTGAACCACTGCTTACACAGTTTACAGTGACAGTGACTATCCTTTGCATACTCAAATGATCAATTTTCCAATTTATCAACTTACTATCACCATTCACTTTCACGTTAAGAAGACAATGATTTTAATAAAAGTTAATAGTACTCGGAAGTATTAAATGGTGATATAATCCTTCTGATTTGATAAATTTGACGCCATGTAGAAGTAATTGCTAACAAATTCATTGTTGTCCTTCCTTGACTTTCAAGGTAAAAAAACATTTCATTTGAAATAACAATATTGCAAATATTATAACAAATCGAAATGACATAACTTTTAATAAAATCATAGACTGTGAAGACTGCATCAGAAGAATTTAAACTTGTAAAATAACTCCGTAGCAAAATTTGAATATATCTTTATCTTTTTTTTTGTATAGCAATTTTAAATATTATTTTGGAACAACTCCAACTACCATTGTGTTCGGAATACCAACAAAAATACAATTTAATCCGAATCAATCTTGATCCATGTGAATTATTGCAAAAATCTAATTACTGGTACCATACTTAAGACCATGCCACTATAAGGGTCATGATCAAGGACGCCCATTATATGCGTAAAATTTAAAAACATTATGCGGCATTTACAAAAAAATTATGCGATATTATGCGCGGTGATTTAAAAGCTTATATTGACCTTCTGATGCACACCAATACCTTGAAAATAATTTGTGTGCCCATATATGAGCACCACGGACGTTCCTTTATCAAAAACAAGTTGAAATAGAACCATGAATTTCAAAAATTTAGTATCCCCGACAAAGAAACGCAGCCAGACATTGCTAGATTCAGCAAAAATTTTTAAATAAAATTGGTTAGATGTATTCGATAAATAAAAAACATCAAATTATTGGTATTCGAACAACAATGTGCTCTTACGATGTTACAAAATGTACTTAAAGCTGCAAAAGTGGGACGCAAAATAAATTATGCGTTTAGGTTGAGATTATATGTTATTATGCGAATTAATATTGCGTTAATCGGCTCCATTTTTCATAAATCGTGAAGATCCTAAGGGTGGAATCCACAATGAGAGTCGAAATATGAGCCTGAGCAGAGATTCCACTAAACCGAGTTTGTGCCTGATCCTCGGGTAAGACTCAACATCAAATCCACAATAAAAATGTGGTCGCGGCTCGACCGATCCGAGTTCAAGCATGAATCTGATCCTAGGTTCACGCTTGAGAATGCGCAGTTAGAATGTTTTGAATTTTTTTAAATACTTTCTTCACTTATATTTTACTTACATTTTATAAAATAAAATTCCATAAATGCACGCATGTCGCTTACACAATGTTTCAACACAAACATGGTTCCATTAAGATACCGAATTTAGTCGCGGATTGATTTGTTCCAGGAAGTTTATTTTTTGAATATCTCAAATAAAATTGTATATATAGATAAATATCCCTTATACAATGTTTAATCACATATTTTTTTCCAGAAAAATACTAGCGATAGTCGCGGGTTAATTTGACACTGGTAATTCCTTTCTTCGAAAATTTCAAGTAAAATTGGATAAATATAAACATGTCATTTACACAATGTTTATCTCGTCATTTACTGCACTCCATTTTCGACATAATTTTCTAAGCGATGGGTTTTTCAGCCTATCACTGTTTTTTGTCGCAAAATAACCTAAGCGATTTCCATTTCGGTCCATCACTCGAGCGAATTTGCCTAATAGTACAACGGAGTTTCTATTGGGCTGCGGGAACCCATGGGAGGGCTATGGTAACCGACGGAAGGGCTGCGAGAATACACGGGAGAGCTGCGGGAACCCACGGGAGGGCTACGGTAACACACGGGATATCTTCTGGAACCCAAGGAAGGCCTGCGGAAAGCCACGGAAGTGCGGGAACCCACGGGAGGGCTGCGGGAATCCAAGAGAGAGGTGTGGGAATTCACGGGAGGGCTGCGTGAATCCAAAAGATGGCTGCAAAATTAACAGGAGGACTGCAGGAATCCAAGGGAGGGCTGCAAGAACTCACGGAAAGGCTGCGGGACCCCACAGGAGGGCTGCGGGAATACACGAGAGGGCTGCGGGAATTCACTGGAGTGTTGCGGGAACTCACGGGAGGGCTGAGGTAACCCACATGTGTGCAAGTGATGTCTATTTATATAAATTTGTTTGAGATATATCAAAAAAAAAACATAAATAAATTACCTTGGTCAAATCAATCCGCGACTAAATTTGGTACTTTTCTGGAACCAAATATGTGTTTAAGTGACATGTGTTTATTTATGGAATTTTATTTGAGATTTTTGAAAAAATGAATTACCGGGCCCAAATTAATTGGTGACTAAATTTGTTAATTTGCTGAAATTTTAATTGGAAAAATAAATATTTTAACTAATATTTTAGTTAAAATCTTTTTTTTTTAGCTAAATGTAATTGTTTAAAGAAATCATGAAGTAAAATCTTTAATAATCTTTCCTCTGAACCTACCCAACTGCCTGGTTTGGAAAACATTGAACCGGATCACTTTTCAAAACCTTGATCTCGGATCACTTTTTCATTATGCATAGCAAACTGAATCTGATCGGCGGATTGATACTTGGATTCTGATCCGCCGATCAGAATCAAACTCGACCCGCACTTTTGGTTATTGTGAATACCAAACTGAGCCTCAGTCGGAGCTGTGTCTCAGGTTTTAGCCATTGTGGATTCCACCCTAAGTATCACCAATTAGTGATGCTTCGCTGCGATTATGCAAATGCATAGAAACGGCGTCCAAAAGGACATGTTTTTAGTTTACAAAATAGAAGTTTCTGATTTGCAACTGCGCATGTCCGAGTTTTGTAAACTTACAGAGTTGCAAGTTTAAAAATCCAGATTGAGTACCCTTATTGATTGTTATTAAAAGATGATATTCTCAGTGCGAAAGGTGAAAATATAGCCTACCAAAATACTATTAAAAATAAGTCCTCTAGAAAATATGGCCTGTGGAAATACGGCTTTAGAATATAGATCCTTAAACCAAATATTTATACTCGTGTATTCATGCGCTACTCCAATTTATAGCTTAATTAATTGTAAATATAATAATTATTCACATAGCAATAGACAAACGAATATAATATGACCATATTTGTTGCCCTACTTAACACCTTCTGTCAATAATTTCAGAAATTCCAACTTGTCACATTGATTAGTAAGTGGATTGTCGGTTCCGTTCATCTCATTGTTATTATTCTTCTTTACCAGAACGCCTGGAAAAATTAAATTGTGTGAAACTATTCTCTAATGGGTTATAATAAGTCATTGACCTATTATAATAAACCAAATAATGAATTCCTAGTCCTGAACTTTAAAAATAAGCACTCAAGGGTCAATATCNATGAACTATTATTATAATAAGTCATTGACCTATTATAATAAACCAAATAATGAATTCCTAGTCCTGAACTTTAAAAATAAGCACTCAAGGGTCAATATCAACATGTGTATCATTTTGAAATAAAATACTATTTCCTGCTGATTATAGGAAGAATAAACCACTGAACAATTTTGACCTGATTACACAATAGTAGCTATGCGTGTTTCTAAACAACTTTTTTGAAGCATGCATGACTACAGCTTGTAATTTGTGAGCACGCATATTCTCTAAAAAAGTGAACAATGCTTTTCCAGAATGTGAAAAATGACAATAGGTTTGAATCTCTGCTATCAAAATTCCTAAGTAATTGCATAACTTATTGTTATCCAGCATGATCCATAGGACCATCTACTGTCAGGGAATTGAAATGAATAATATCTAATGCTCTCATGCTAATGGAATGTTTAAAGGTAGACGCATTTAGCCACTACCACAAATATCAAAGAAATTGATGATTTCATTGTTTAATCAAAATTATGGACTCATTCTACCAGTGACCCCGTCCGTCTGTCTGTCGCCAACTTTATAGTCTACTCTCATTCATTATAATCACAGAACTGGTTTAATTCTTCGTTAATTTCATCCAATCAAGTCCTAGTTCCACCAACTGCTTGGAGCCTGATTTTATTTCTGCTAAAGATCTTGTCCTAAATTATCTACTAGTTCATATATGAAATAAGTTGAGAAATAAAGATGAAACCTATTATTATCTACACAGCATTGTGTTTCATACAGTTGTTTTTTTGTCTGAAAGAAATACGAAATATAATATAAATCCTTACGATTTATTGACAAATCATCTCCGGCAATTCCCCACATGAGAAATTGGCAACTATCCGTCACGACACGATGCCGAAGACCTTTCGTAAAGAAAATTTAAATCCCAATTTTCTCGGTTTCTTTTTCAAAAATTTCTTTAGAAAAAAAAAATTTTTTTTTTGAGAGTACAAAACTAAAACACGTCATCAAAGCGTTTGTATTAATTCAGTAAAAATCAGAAGGGATAAATAAAAATTTCATTCTGGCTTCGGTTTTCGGTTCGGTTTTTAGCAAAAAGAGTTGTTAGGTTTGCGATTCGGTTTGTTTTTGGTTTTTAACTAAAAATCGAAATGAACCCTTTACCTTCCAAACTCTAATCATCTAACTTTACCTATTTTACAACCAATTGCAAATTTTCACGGACCGACTAAAAAACATACCGGTAAGGTTGACCCAATTCCTTACCACAACTAAAGCATTAAACTTCTTCTTCAGATAGATAATTTTTTAGTCAGTCCGTGAAAATTTACGCACACGCAACGCAAAGTTTAGCTGGTTGTAAATACTAGGTATCCGTATATTCTCTAACAATAAAAAATACTATCAACGCCTAACAACTTAATTCCCTAAACTAACTTTTCTTTCTTTTTTTTTTCAAAAAATAATTACTAAAAAAAATATAGTAGTTTCAAACAATTAATTAAGAAAACTTAACAACCAGAATCATTTTATAAGTTTTTTTCCCTTTAAAAAAGAATTTTCAGGTCGTTGTCCGGGACGAGTTGTTCGCGACGAGTTGTCTGCGGCTGGTCGTCTGTGAATCAACTTCTGCTACTGATTGAGCAATTTAGTTCTTTTTTTTTCGTTTTTTTTTTACAAATAAACCAGCTTTATAATTTGTTGTCCAGCTACTAACAACGGCAAAAGCGTCATTGACTCCATTACTAAGGAATTTCCTTAGTAAATAATAGCAAGTGTTTCAAAAGTAACAAACCGACAAGACAACCCCTTTTTGAATATGAATTACACAAATGTAATTATAAAAATGTAGAATCAACAATTTCTTAAATTATTGATTCCATGCGCATGTTCAAAAATATTTCTTAGGATGGAATTGAAAATGGAGTCATTGGAGCGGATAGAATTTATCTCTAGTCAACCGAAAAGAAAATTTAATCAAAAAAATGACAAACAAATTGTATTTCGGAAAATGACAAACATAGGAGTTAAACAACATTACATTCACATATAAGAGATAGTAAAAAAAATTTAGAATGATAAGATCAAGTTACATTTTTTTGGCACACAAACTGGAATGAAATTGCATAATAATAATAACTTTTGAAAGTTCATTTGAGTGCAAAGTGCATATTAAAAGACCTAAGGACAAGATAGAGATCCTAAAATGATTCATAACCTAACAACAACGGTGTCTACTAAACTTTCACTCATTGGATTTAGTTTAAATTACGTCCCATTGTCTTTAGTCCTCGTACGGACTAAAACAATGAGTATTTGACCATCCTTTGGCTTAATTTATCAAACCATCTGTAATTAGTGTCAGAAAAATTCCTAAACTCATTATGTAAGACTTTACAAGTGAGACTCCTGACTAGTACATTATTACCTCCAAAAACAGTTTCCCTTGACTTGATACTTTAAAAATGAAAAAAAAAAAAAAAAAAAAATTTTTTTTTGTTTTTCATCAAATCCAGTACGCGGGATCTTATGAATATTTATAAATAACTACTCTTGAATTCAATACTAAATCTCAAGGAAAAAATTCCCCGAGTATACCAGCACCAACCAGACACGCTCATCTCCACTCTCATTTCTTCCCGTGTCTAATTTTAACATCTTTTTCATGCGAATTTCTCATAAAATATAAAATGACACTTCCTGTTGCACTTTTCAGCTAACCAGTCAACCCAACCCAAGTCAACTTACTTTTATTTACTAGCTTTGCGTGTGAGAATGAGAGTACTACAAGTACTACAACACGATGTGGTCTTGTTCTCAAGAAGAAAGCTTTTTGTTCTAATTCGACAGTAGCTACACCACTTCCTGTGCCTCATTATTAATGGAAAACTCCGAGAAAACATACGCCATCCCACTCATAGCACTCAAACTTTGAATTATAAAAAANTACTTTTATTTACTAGCTTTGCGTGTGAGAATGAGAGTACTACAAGTACTACAAGACGATGTGGTCTTGTTCTCAAGAAGAAAGCTTTTTGTTCTAATTCGACAGTAGCTACACCACTTCCTGTGTCTCATTATTAATGGAAAACTCCGAGAAAACATACGCCATCCCACTCATAGCACTCAAACTTTGAATTATAAAAAAGATTGGGAAAAAAGTTTGCTGGAATTATGTAGCCGGTACATANAAGATTGGGAAAAAAGTTTGCTGGAATTATGTAGCCGGTACATAACTTTCCTTACAATTTCTAATGATAATGAACCTCCGACCTAACCGAGAGGAGAGTGTGGTATGAGTAAGGTTGAAAGACTCCGTGGCCAATTTTTCTAAAAGTATTAGTTATATACATCACATCTGATATACAGATTGATGACGATTCTTCGTCATTTTTTCACTAACTAGTAACTTTTTTTAGCTTAGTTTGCTTGATTTGTTAAGTAAGTTTTCATTGGCAAAGAGTGAAATCCTGGTTAGTGGTTAGGTATACTGCACTGGAGGGATTTCTGTCTACAAATGAAAAAAAAATAAGAAATTTATGAGCTTCGGAGATGTATTGTGCAATTTCTTTTGCCAAAAAGCAACCAAAGAACAAAAGGGTCGTTTAGCAAGACTCAATCCAAAGAAAACCACTCTGAGTGAACCATTTGAAATGTAAAATGCCACCGGTAAATTTCTTTGGATGTTGTTAGTCTTTAGGTTGTTAAGGGTATAAAAAAAATCGGTTTCAATTCAATTTCACTGACCTTTTCATGAAATGTGGCATTGTGGAGGTCATCGAGTGTAGGACGTGGAGCAGCATGGACAGACATAAGGTCTCTGTAGTTGTCATACTTAGGTAGAGCTTCACGTGTCAACTGACCCAGACTCTTGAGGTTCCAAGTATACTGGTATTGGTTGACAGTGTCTTCTCCAACTCCATCATCCTCACCCCCATCCACTCCGACTTTAGCCACTTGGAATCGACTGTTCTCTATGTCATTCAACTCTTGGTCATGAGGGGGGTAACGGTGTGTTTCACCCGTATCTTTACTGATGCTCACTTTCCCTTTACTTGGCATTTTCTTACTTGATCGAACTTTCACTCGGAAGAAATTGTAAGAATAACTAAAGATATGTATGTCTCTTTCACTTCCACATCCACCTAATCCAGTTCTTTAGAATTTTCTACACTCTGCTGTAGTAGTCGTCTCGTCCTTTGTTGTTTGAATTTGGTCTTATTGACATGAGTAGCGTCGTTTCTGAAGAGTCTCTTCTGATTCGTCGGTTGTCAAGTGGATTCTATTCAACTGTTCTCAGAACTTGATAGGTCCTTGAAGATGTTTTCCACCGGAAGTCAGACACTAGAGTACTTTGTCTGTTGGAGTTAGTAAGAGGGGAGAAACAGTTCTGGAGGGCACATTTCAAAATCCTTGACTACAATAGACAAATTGTAACAGGAGTAAGTCGATCTTGCTCCTTCCTTTATAAAATACAACACAAGAGTACGAAATTACACTGGAGTTGGGTTAAATACATGCTTCACGTTTTATACCTTATACCTACCGACAGCTTATAATCATCATCTATCTCATATCTTACTTTGAAAACGTATGTATGTAACTTCTAACCCATCTCACGTTGCGCCAGTGAGAGGAAAAAACGGAATTGAAAGGAAGTATTTCCAAAGTATAATAATGGATGGCTCTTTCACAAATTACGTTGTATAGCGTAACTATTGGTTGGGTAAACATATTTATTCGTTCATTTTCTAAGTTTAAAACAATTGAATTTTCTAATAAACTAGATTAATAGTAGTTTTTTAGAAGTCACTATTGATATCAAGGTTTGTATCAGTTTGGAGGAAAGTATTCCATGCCTCGGAAACGAAATCCCATGTCTCCTCTTGTTCGACCTCTTCATAATCCAATCTTCTTGCTGTCGCCATAGAGAAATTTCCGGTTTCCTCTTCTTTTAACAGTTCTCTAACTTCAATTGGTAGCACCTGTCTTCTTTTCTTATCTGATCTGCATTCATGGCGATGGAAAGAGACAATGGGATCAGAAGAGTCCAAGCGTCTATGAAAAATATCCAAGGAGTTATCTTTTTGATTTGTCTGTCTGGAGAAATGCGTACGGAAATTTTTAATGCTCTTGTTTCCACTTTCGCCACCTTCTTCACTAAACATTCCCACTGGAAGTATGCTATTAATTTGAAACAGTGCATTACAAAAAAGTAGCATATAGCAAAGCTAAGTTTTTTTTACCAATTTTTGATAATAGTGGCACCATGTTCAAGTATTTTGTGAACAGAAGCAGTCATATAAAACCAAGGATAATTCTGAACAAATATATCTGATGTTTCCCTTCCAAGGAGTTCAAATTTCTTAGGGTGNGTAGCATATAGCAAAGCTAAGTTTTTTTTACCAATTTTTGATAATAGTGGCACCATGTTCAAGTATTTTGTGAACAGAAGCAGGCATATAAAACCAAGGATAATTCTGAACAAATATATCTGATGTTTCCCTTCCAAGGAGTTCAAATTTCTTAGGGTGTAAGGGAAGCTGGCAATTCAGAGCGATCAAGATAGTTCTGAAATTTCTAACTAAACTTTGATCAATTTCAAGGATAGCCGAAAAAGTCTCAAAATTTGCGAAAAGCCTTCGAGCGGTGTTTCCATCATTCGTGCTGCCAGCTCCACCTTGTTTCGGTATATCAACTAAAACTCCCAGTTCATCCCTCAACTTAGTTTGTATTTTCAATTTTCGAACAGTGACACGAGATTTAAGATCTTTTGTTATTCTCCTATTTTTTTAGAAATTAGTAGAATAAGATCATCAATAAATGTAAAGAATTCAATGCAGAACTAACCAAACTCTCTCATCCAACCTGTACGAAATATGGAGACAGCATTCAAGAAAGCGGATATAAGCATGAAGTGGGCTAACTCCATATTTCCATGCATCCCCTTTAATGTCAAATGCCGTCGTTCCTCGATTAGACAGAAGGTTGAAGTCTTTAGGATTTGAATGGCAGAGAGGACAAGATTGGGATGATTTAGCACCAGTGATTATACTTCAAACTTTCCCGTCAATTGCTGTAAGGTGTAGGTCAAAACTAATGATAATTCTAAATTAACCAAAACTGTTTTAGCAAAGCATATATTATAAACTGTGACTCAATTGTACCGTTTGTTGTCTCCAATAATCAACGAAAATGGTTGCATAGTTCGAATTTGTTCCATTATGTCATCCTTCTCTCTAAGTATTAACTCTGCAGTTTCCTTTTCAAACATAAGCTTCAATGGTCGACAGAAATTAATTGATTGGGGTTTAGGGTTTTGCCAAAGTACAAAGTCCTTTGTGTTTAAACGAAGAGGAGTACAGTTGACAGCAAATAGGTTAGAATCGTTGAAATGAGGTCCTGACTTGTGTGTAAATCTAAAACAGAGGTTCATAGATTGTTTGTCTTCTTTGTTAAACACTAAAATACCTTGATAACCCTGTACACCCATCCATTCCCCAGCTCAGGATCATTGTCGCCTCCAATTATTGTGTATCAGTTATCTCAAACGCATTCAATATATTTTCTTCAGTTAGGCGAACAACCCGTTTGGCAGTGTGGTCTAATAAATTTTGAAGTGGAACTAAAAAAAATGCTTAAGTATAAATCACTATTGAAAATTTTGTTGATTTTAAGTTTTCTGGCCAAAATTTATTTTGTTGATCGGGAGGTTTTGTTGGGATTTACTGTGTATTTGGTTTTACTTGAAACACTTTTTCTGTTGCTTCTATACACTCAAGTGGACTTGGGCGACATTGTTGCTTAGCTTGTTGAATTTGATTGTAAGGGGGATATAGGTTTTTAAACCCTTTCGCTCTGGCACTGGCTCTTAGTACATTGTACTAATCTTGAGTTAGCCCAAGATGCAGAAGAAGGCCAAGGGCTTCAACTGGGGTGTATGCTGTCTGGTTTTCTACCAGCTCTCCAGACCTCAATCGTCTTTTCATCTTCGCAGGTCTTGCAGGACTTATAGTGGTTTCTTTGATGATTTCTGCTATTTCTCCGCTTCCACGTCTCTTGAGAGTGCGACTGAAGGCTTTCAATAACGGTAATGTTTCTTCACTTTGCGCATTTGAAATTCCAGCAATTTCCATTCGTTGAGCTCTTGGACCCTTCTGAAGAAATATAAGTTTTGGACGACCTAAATTTTTACAGGGATCAAAAAACGAACAAATTCTAAGGCGNGCAAGTTTTGGACGACCTAAATTTTTACAGGGATCAAAAAACGAACAAATTTTAAGGCGTATTAACGATAATGTAAACTTCTGTAGCTCAATTGACTGACCTTAAAAATTTGAATAAATTTATCGACCGATACCTCCTATACAAACTTTTTAAACAGGCAAATAGCAGTCAACTCTTTGCATAAAACCAGATCAAGATGACCATAATAATTGAATAATTATCAACACACAATTTAAATTACACATAAACTTCTAATGTATGAACNATCAAGATGACCATAATAATTGAATAATTATCAACACACAATTTAAATTACACATAAACTTCTAATGTATGAACAATTCAGCTTGCGCTAGCTCATTATACTACCATATCAAGCCTATTAATCTCGGTTTCAAAATACAAGACTTAGTGGAATCAATTGAAAACGGGTATATAATCTTAAGGAAGGAGTTCACTGCAATTTCGCAATTTTAAAGTCTTTGGATTGTAGGTGTCCGCGGATGAACATAATGTACCTGAATTGCTTGTAGGCTCAGTATTATCTTTCGGCACCAACAAACTTGTTGCAATTATTATCTGTATAGAAGTTATGATATATTATCTGTTTAGAAGTAGGGTAAGCCGGTTTTTACATGCATATAATTTATTAAAAATCTACCTTCTTCTCAAAATAAGGTCTGGANAATTTATTAAAAATCTACCTTCTTCTCAAAATAAGGTCTGGAGAGGATTAATTTTTTCGTCTTTCCTTGTAGCTTGTTCGTTGTGATATATTTTTCAAAATCATGTCTCCAGGTAGTCACGTAAGAATGTACACGTGAATCTTCTTCAATGGTTAGGTTTGGCTTTAAATGGGATTTTAGCAACGAAATAGCATGTTGTAGGTTGACANAGAGGATTAATTTTTTCGTCTTTCCTTGTAGCTTGTTCGTTGTGATATATTTTTCAAAATCATGTCTCCAGGTGGTTACGTAAGAACGTACAGGTGAATCTTCTTCAATGGTTAGGTTTGGCTTTAAATGGGATTTTAGCAACGAAATAGCATGTTGTAGGTTGACATCTTTTCTATAAAGAAGCATTCCAAAATCTCTTTTCGTCAAAAACAGCTCGCTTTTTTCCATTGTAATTTGAGCAATAAGAGTTTAAGTGTTTATTGTTCAGACGTAATATATGGATGATTTACCTAAACTTAGAACAACATTAGACTCGATTTATTATGGAAATCTGTCAAAAGGTGAGGAAAAGTATATGCTTACCGTGTAGAGAAAGCCTTTCCGAAATTTAGTTTGAAATAAAAAATGACCTCTAATTTCCCAGCGATTCCCAGTAATTAAATTGAAAAAACATAAATTTCTGCTGTACGAGTAGGGTGAGTTTAAATTTTCACTCTCACCATGCTCCTACTTGATTTTTTCCGTTTTTCTCTCTCTCTGGCGCAACGTGCATCTGTACGTTCTTTTTAAACGGTTCAAAGAAAACGGTTGAAATTATTTATATTTCAAAAACGGAATTTTAAAATGTGCTTATCGAAAACTTGGAGCACATGTTTACTTTGAACACGGTGCTTATTTCTTTTTATAACAACAACAGAAATATTTATTCGCTTTTACCTACAGGGTTAAACTTTAGCTAACCCTGAACAGTAAACCTCGGATACACAAATTTCGAGCGTCGGATATTTGGGTTCATGGTAACCGAAGGTAGACTTTAGGGTAAGCCGAAAAATAAAACGGACAAAAACCGTTTTAGCTTGTGGTAGCCCAGGTTTGGGTTAGAAGTTATGGCTTCGAATTAGAAACTGCTATTTATACTGTCACACGGTAAAATTGTGGTACGGACTTACTACAGCAAAACCTCTCATTCGGAAACTAAATCTCTCCACCCCGTCTCACCTCACGTGACGGTTACCGTAAACATTCAAATAATGTGGAGGGCAAGTGTGTGTAAACAATTTGTGAATTATGAGAAATATGTGATACTTTACGGTATCTGAATGGCAGAAGGGGTGGAGTGAATTTTATGAAGCCAGTGAGAAATAGTTTCCGAATGAGAGGTTTCGCTGTGCAGTAAACCTCGGATAAGTCGAATTTCAAGGGACCGGAAAATATGGTTCGTGGTAACCGAGGTTCGGCTTAAGTGTAAGCCGAACATACAACTTGGGGAATAATTTGTTCGTCTTAGCCGAGGTAGTTTTAATTTACCATACTTTATAATAGTAAGTTGTTGTGGAGACTAAAAATGACTAAAAATATATCATTGGTTCATTTTCTGTCGAATTTCAATGTTTGAAAAGTCATTCAAAAGAAGTTATTCGTTAAATTTTGTAAGAAAAAAGGTGAAGATTCTTTAAAAATTGATCAATTAATTGGTGTTCGTGTTAACCGAGGTAAAAAAGCATGTGCCTTATGGACTGGGACCACGGAAAGGCGTTCGTGGTAGCCGAGGGTTCGGCTTAGCCGTTCCATTTATACACAAATTCCCTATCTCAGGGCGCGGACCGGGCCAAGTGGCTCGTGGTAACCGAGGGTCCGTGGTAACCGAAGTCGGCTTATCCGAGGTTTACTGTATATTGAATANCGGAAAGGCGTTCGTGGTAGCCGAGGGTTCGGCTTAGCCGTTCCATTTATACACAAATTCCCTATCTCAGGGCACGGACCGGACCAAGTGGCTCGTGGTAACCGAGGGTCCGTGGTAACCGAAGTCGGCTTATCCGAGGTTTACTGTATATTGAATATTCTTTTAACGAAATTGGCTTAGATAACATTCAGAAAAGTCCAAATACTAGTTACGAGTCCGCTTACACATAATATCCGTCGAGCTTTGAAAGAATAGTACAAAATTGTTGAGAATTATAAGCTGAATCTAAAGTAGCTATATAGCAAAATTATTAAGATTGTTCAGTTTTTTTATTTTTATTCAGTTGCTGTTTCTGGCTCCAAAATTTTGAATATTAAAGAACCAACTAAACTTTACGTTGCGTGTGCGAAAATTTTCACGAACCGACTAAAAAACTTACGTCTTGATCTTCGTCCCTTCTCAACTTTCGACATCCTGATTTGAGATTCCTTTGCCTAAACCAAAATTAACCAAAATTAGCTATACGTGATAACTAAATAAAAAAAATAGCTAAATGAAGAAAAGTCTAACTTTCCGTCATAAGTCTGTGTACTCAATATTTGCAATAGTTTACAAAATTTTCTCATTTGGCGACAATTTAGTACCAATCAACGAATGAATGACTTTATTGTCACTGGGTAAATCTCGAAGTAAAACATTTTCGAATCTCATATTTTGTATTCATTTATTGTGAAATTTTCAGAAACTTCCCCTCGCAAGTCCGGCAATTGCGAGTGGATTAAATTGCTCAGCATCGTTAATAATTTTTATATCTTCGTTGTTAATTTTAAGAATTTATTCATGAATCAAACAGGTACATGTGTACGGTAACACATCTCCAACTTCGGAAACCAAATTGGCAATTTCTTTCATATTCACATAAAATTTGCTTTCGTTTTCAACGTATGTATTTTCTTTTTCAATATTCCTCGTCGAAATTAGTGCTTTAATCGTAATATCAACTTCCTTAACCCAGCCACCAGAATTATTTCTGTGTCCATTTCAATTTTACTTTTCCAAAATTACGACAAAGTACTTTTCCCTACAATGTATTTGGTGCTGATTGTTAAATGGAAAAGTGACCTTTCTCCACTTTCCCTTGCGTTCCTCTCTTTCACGTCGTCTGTCCAGACGACAGACGAACTCTCGAGGCGTCTGAAGTCTGGTTCACATGCCTTACAAAATCTCTCTGCGTCATAATCCTGAAAAACTGTGAAATCCAGGAGGGCGTAGGACTGACTGTCTCAATAGCCCCGTCCCGTCAACATCTCTCAAAACACAATCAATTAGGAATCCCATTTCCCCCATTTACGTCCCGTGATTATTTGACCTCTGACCATACCCTGCTGTAGACAATTCTCCGAACCATTTCCCAAACCCTATCCCAACCATCCTCAATTCCGTTGTACAAGATTAAATGTTTTTCAACACCAGTATCTTTATCTAGCAAAATTTGGTGCTTAACGTTGAGAGTCAATGGGGTGCACGTTCGTTCGAAGACTTAAGATGATGAACTCAATAAAATAATTTTTTTTTGCGCCAATGAGATTTTACATCACTGGGATAATAATAATAAAGTTGTCGGTAGACAAAATTTGTCCTTCATGGGACGATAACATTACGTTTGTGTTAACCGAATGTTCGGCTTAGCCCTGTCATTTATACACAAATTCCCTACCTTCGGTCAGGGACCGGAGATTTCGATTCGTGGCAAAGTGTCGGCTTATCTTAGGTTTACTGTATTTATATTTCTATATTACAAGAAACAAATTCTAATAAATTCAAATAAACCATTATTACAAAGTATTTAATATGCTTTATTTCTACCATGTTTGCGAATTACTTATGTCTGTTGCGCGTCTATCTTAANTGGCAAAGTGTCGGCTTATCTTAGGTTTACTGTATTTATATTTCTATATTACAAGAAACAAATTCTAATAAATTCAAATAAACCATATTACAAAGTATTTAATATGCTTTATTTCTACCATGTTTGCGAATTACTTATGTCTGTTGCGCGTCTATCTTAACATTTCAATATAACAGAATGTCATTAAACGGATTTCTATGCGAAAAAACGAAAAAAAAACCTTTGACCTTGCCCCCACTATGGGTGATTCAATCCGGAGTTTTTCACTCCGTCATGAGATTACATATCGAGAAAAACCCAGGGCACCCTGACACCTCCATGGGATCCTTGAGTTTGACCCCCCTTCCCTTGGGGACCTTCAGGGTTTGTCCGTATGAAAACAGCCCAAGAAAAAAATTTCAAAAGAGCCGGAGCAGAGCCGAAGAAAGATTGTGAAAGAGCCCGAACAGAGCCGAAGCAAAGCTTTTAAAATAGCCCGACGCGAGCAAAGCCGAGGGAGAATTTATCAAAAGAGCCCGAGCCCGAGCAGAGCCCAAGGCTGTTTTTTAGAAAGAGCCCGTGCACGAGCAGGGCCCAAGCGAGCAATTTCAAAGAGCCAGAGCAGAGCCCAAAAATTTTCTTCTTAAGAGCCCAAACCCGAGCAGAGCCCATAGTCAAACGCCGAGCTTTGAAGCTAATGAATTTTAATCAAATTCATTTCTTTCTTAACAATAATCAAAATTTGTACAAATATTGAAGTTAATCTCGTTGCATTTGCGCTAAACTATGCAATTACGAGGTATAACTCCGGCAGAACAATTACTACATTACTACAATTACTATAATTACTACAAAAAGTTACTGAGGATTTTGTCGCATTTATGAATGCCCTATGGAGTCCTACTTACCGATTATCTTTTAAGTCCTGAACAACTTTTCTGCGCAACTCGAAAAGATTTGCAAAAATGAAAATTCAACTTTATCAGCTTAACTGAAACAGGCTCACATGGTTGACTATAGTCGGGCGCATATATGGGCACAAAAAATAGATGAAATCTTTAAAAAATAACTAATCTAATCAAAGAGGATTAAAGATAAAAATCCCTATGCAAAAGTTAATTAATTCGATGTTAGCAGTTTCTGGGTAAGAGTGAGTGCTTTTTTAGTTATTTTCAAAAGAAATCAAAGAGAAAAGTATTCTTTTGGTTAAAAAAATTTTTTCTTTCTCAATTTTACCGTTTTTGAAACTTTCAAAGTGGTTAATGTTCCAATTCGAAGTATAATTCCTTGCTACGCATTTTAAATTGTGTAAGACAATTAATTTATGGGATGGGATGGGGATGNGAAAAGTATTCTTTTGGTTAAAAAAATTTTTTCTTTCTCAATTTTACCGTTTTTGAAACTTTCAAAGTGGTTAATGTTTCAATTCGAAGTATAATTCCTTGCTACGCATTTTAAATTGTGTAAGACAATTAATTTATGGGATGGGATGGGGATGGGATGAATTAGGGATGGAATGGGGATGGA
>NIPM01000492.1:51488-111715 GCA_002738285.1 Holacanthella duospinosa
GGGGATGGGGATGGGGATGGGGATGGGGATGGGGATGGGGATGGGGATGGGGATGGGGATGGGGATGGGAAGGAGGTAGGCAGATACAGGAAAAATGCAACAGGTACAGGAAGGATGCGAGGAGATAAGTAAAAAATGCGCGGAAGGAAGGGGAAGATGCGGGCAGCGAGAAGGGTAGGGAGAAATACAAGAAGGGTTGCGGGTTGAGAAATCCCATGCGAAATGGAAGGGAAGGGACGTAGAAAGCGATTTGGAAAAATTCCGCAATGCCTTCAATTGGCAACGATGAGGTCACTGACATATGCCAGAGAACTGGCCGCTCGAAATCCCACCAATTTTAACATAGAAAATTTTTCGTCTTTTCAACTTGCACAAATTCCAATGCAACAGGTAGAATGGATATTTTGTGCTTACCACCAGCTTGTAAATCATCCGAAACTTGAACAATACAAAAAATTAGAGAAAAAAAATTTTCTTCAGAAACTTTCNTCGAAACAGAACTGAAACCTGGAGTGGCTGGATTTCAAAAAGTGAAAGAAATATTTGTTCCAAACGATAGAAAATTTTTCGTCTTTTCAACTTGCACAAATTCCAATGCAACAGGTAGAAGTTGGATATTTTGTGCTTATCACCAGCTTGTAAATCATCCGAAACTTGAACAATACAAAAAATTAGAGAAAAAAAATTTTCTTCAGAAACTTTCGTAAAAACTAGAGGTGTTGCGAAGGGCATTTTTTCCTTTCGATTTTTGATCGAAGAAAAAANCGTAAAAACTAGAGGTGTTGCGAAGGGCATTTTTTCCTTTCGATTTTTGATCGAAGAAAAAAATACAAAATCAAACATCAAAGGTTCGAAGGATTTGCATGTGGGGTGTCTATCGAATAGTAATAACAAGCGCAAGCCATTTTAACGTTCCATTATGTTGTGCATTGAGAAATTAGAATTTTATTTCTATATAGCAAATAAACTTGAACGCAAAGTAGTTTTTAGTATTACTAATTGTAACTAGTTCGTTTTAAGTTATGATGGAGAAAGGTAAGCATTTCTCCGTGTACTGGAAGTAATTTATTTCGTTTAGCTTCATAAATATTTCCTTCTTCTGATACGAGTGATATCATTTTATGAAATGAATAAAAACGTGTGAAAGTCGACCACGCTCAAATTGAGAAATTGAAGGGTCCAGTGCAGAAAGAGCACTTGTTGATTTTAAGTTTTCTAACAATTCCGTTTCCATGAGGAACAACTAAGTAAAAATAAAACCTGACTACAAAAGTTTTACTGAAATCGGATAATTTGTGGAGTCATTCTGCCTTTTATTTAAATTTTTGTTTCAAATTAACTCAATTTAATCTAAAAGATGCTGCTAGAATTTATGTCGGACGGGTTCAGGTCGGGTTTCATAATTTAAGTAAATTGATGTGATTAATTAGTCACTACTGCGTCGCAACAAGAGAATCAACTTAGGATCGATCATGTGTATAACGGATCGATATTTGAATGTTGGCTGAATAAATTTTGCTATGTATTGGAAAACATAGTCAGTGGTGGGTCAAAATTGATTATTTTGCATAAGAATAAAAAATTTTGCAGAAGTTTACTTTACCGCCAACAATAGATGTCAGATTTATATTATATTCTAAATTTACCATGGATTAGCGTACATCTTGCCAGAAATCGCGACATGTGGTTTATTCTAGAAACCAGCTATTGAAATGTAAAGAGGAATAGAAATTACAAAATTGACTAAAACTGTTTTTAATACTGTGTTTGGCTGTCTTATGGCATCATATAATGTCAGTATTAAAGATTATGAGAGCTTATAAAAATGGAGATGGGGATGCGATGTTTAAACTTTTTGAAAGTTGAGATAGGGATGAGAAGAGGGGGGGGGAGGGAATTTGTTTTCAAAGATGTGATGGGGATGGAATGGGGAAAACTCTCTTTTCATAGATGGGATGGTGAAGATTTTTTTTTTNTTTTCAAAGATGTGATGGGGATGGAATGGGGAAAACTCTCTTTTCATAGATGGGATGGTGAAGATTTTTTTTTTAAGATAGGAAGGGGATGGGAAGGGAAAGATTTTTTTTTACAAAGAGTTGATGGGGAAGCCTTTTCTCAAAAACGGGATGGGGATGGGATAGGGAAGATATTTTTTCAAAGACGGGATGGAAAAAACTTTTTTTTTTAAGACGGGATCTCAACGTTTTAAAATCAGGATTGATATAACCGAAAAGTACCCCACTTTTTTAAATATAAAGAAACTAATCCGACGGCTGCTGGCTCCAAAATTACTCAACATTCTACTAATGCCACTGGTTTGCTTATGTTAAAAAAAGTGCCGTTATCTTTTGTTAAATCCAACCTATCAGACCAAGATGCAGTGACGCAGATTTCTGTTTTTCCNAAAAAAGTGCCGTTATCTTTTGTTAAATCCAACCTATCAGACCAAGATGCAGTGACGCAGATTTCTGTTTTTCCGTTGAAGTTTCGAAACGTGATTAAAAATATTTTTTAGTTTGATTGAATTAGAAGTCGTAGACTAGAGAATTTAAGCTAGCAGCTGGCTTAGGGGAGTTTAATTTTGGAGCTGGTGTGGGCAAATTAGCCAAATCGAAGCAGCTTTTTAGTAAATGTTTTATGATTTGAAAATCGTAGTGTATGCAGTAGTCTGGGATAGTCCTGCGNTCGAAGCAGCTTTTTAGTAAATGTTTTATGATTTGAAAATCGTAGTGTATGCAGTAGTCTGGGATAGTCCTGCGTACACTAAGGACCGGATTTAAGTAAACCACTCAAACTCAAGTGACTGATTTGTGAGTGATTTGAAATCTAAACTGCAGTGTGGTGAGAACTGCTTCGAATCTCAACTCCAAACTCCCATGCCACATCGATGAAAAAGCTCATTCTTGAATACCAACTCTTCTCNCTGCTTCGAATCTCAACTCCAAACTCCCATGCCACATCGATGAAAAAGCTCATTCTTGAATACCAACTCTTCTCTCAAAGAATTACTCAAGTCGAGTCANCCCATGCCACATCGATGAAAAAGCTCATTCTTGAATACCAACTCTTCTCTCAAAGAATTACTCAAGTCGAGTCAACCCAACCACTCACTCAAGTGGTGTACCTAAATCCGGCCCTTAGAGAGTGAGAGCGTGTGTTAATCGGAATTTACTTACACTTAAATTTAAAGTAATTGTACTGTAAATTTTCTAGTGGTGTTACCAAGGTTGCTATGAGAAATTTACAAAACCCGACTTTGATAAGGTTAGTCCATAACTTCATTTTTTTTTAATTTTTTTTTTCGAAGCTGGATGTCGGTTCGACATCCAACTCCGTTCCTAAGGTTACAATTAAAATTTATTTTGCAATTCGGACTTTGGCAGTGAGAAAAAGTTGATGAAATCTCTCTTTTGACACTTGCAAAAATTATTTTTGCACGAATTAGCGATACAAAACACTATTTCGTGATTTATAAGTTTTATGTTCTATTTGGAAGAATAAACCAATAAATTTTGGAAGCTAAAAACCTGATTTAATTTCGGTGAAGTTTGTTGAATTTCTTGTTTGGTTATTTTTTGTTAATTTAAAAACAAATGGAGTTATGGACCAACCTTATCAGTCGCTTTTTGTTAATTTCTCATAGCAACCTTGGGTGTTACCAAACAGTAACACAACTAGTTATGTTTGTCTGGAGTCTTCGGTTATCTCATACCTATCCATACACAACAAATACTGAACCAAAGTCGATGAACCGATTTTACAACAAAAAATGCCGGCCTTTCCTCAGTCGTTGTGGAAAGTAATATCCATATCTACAAAAAGTTAATTATCAGTTGGTTTTCGAAATCTGCGTTATTTTTTACGATTCAATTTCTGAACGTGTTTAAATCGCAGTTGGTGAATGAAGATAAAAAGCAATCAGTAGACACAGTTGAGCAATGCAGTTCCTGCTTCCATTCAAAACGTAGAATTTCAATAACGCTATTGTAATTTACACAAGGATTGCAAAAAATAGTGCCGTTGGTCTCAATATTTTAGTAGATTTCCCAAGTCTGTTCAACACACTCAGCCTGAAAGTTGACCATTTCTCTTTGTTGATGATATTCTTATATAAAACGAAAACGGGTAAAAAATGGCGTAGTAAGGCAAAGTTGATCCTTAAACAATGAATATAAATGAGGTTTTACTAATGCCAACAACTCCAACTAAATTGTTATTTAATCAGAAAATCTTAATCGTCACAAAAATGCCACGACTAGATAAAAATTAAAATGTTCGTACAGTTTTTGCTGGTTCAAAATGATGTATGTCACTATAAATCATACATGGGCTCCTTCCGCGGAGGGCAGAGTGGAGGAGTGGAAGGGTCAATTTTTGATGGAGTGGAGGAGGGGTAAAATCTGCCCGGAGGGGTTGTTGAGGGCACTTTTGCTCAGTGGGGCGGTGGAGGGGTCTTATGTTCAGTGGAGGGCGGAGGGCTGGAGAATTGAAGTTGATCTGGAGAGGTGGACGGCTCTTATGTTCAGTGGAGAGCGAAGGGCTGGATTGCTCTTCAGTGAATTAAGTGGACGTGTTTTCATCCGGGTTAAGNTTATGTTCAGTGGAGAGCGAAGGGCTGGATTGCTCTTCAGTGAATTAAGTGGACGTGTTTTCATCCGGGTTAAGGTGGATAGAGAGATAATTCCTTACCATTTATGTGGGGAAGTAAAAACAAAAATTGTTGTCCGTGTATAAAAAGCTACAGGACAGTATCACTTGCTCAAAAACAAATTACAGTGAAGTCCAGTTATAGTGAACCGGTAGGAACCGGCAGTATTTTCAGTATAGCCGGAGTTCATCATGTCCATATAGTGAACGGACGCTACAATTCAACAATTGAGGGGTTGGTCGTAAAAATGTGTTATCTCCATTCAACATTTTTTTAATAAAAATGTCGTTGCTAGTAAATAAAGTGTAACCTTTTACACTCTGATCAGATTTTACATCGATTGGCATCGCATGGTGCATACGAATATCGCCATCTGTTGTAAATAGGGTGGTGAGTTCACTCTTCTCCAGTGTTGCTGTTAGGCAAATTCAACAAATAAGTTAGCCAATGGCACAATAATGTATAATATGTTTGTTTATTTTTCTAATATAAACATACAATATCTAAGAAAATAATAAAGTGAAAGCATAAGTAAACAAAATAGTTGGGATTTGATTATAAATTGAATTTCAATAAATTATTTGAGTTCCGGGACTGCTTCGAATTCCTCAAAGTGAATGGAATCCCCTTGAATAAACGGGACAAATTCTCAATTGTTACAATGATAAACCTTTATTGAGTAATCATTACACACGAAATTTAAGCTTCCCTTGCACCGCTGTACTGAAAACTTCCGCTTCCGGACTCTACCTTCACAAAAATGGCACAGCACTCGCATCACAGCTTCATTTGTAATTTGTCGAGGAACTGGGTATCCCATGGTAGCCATAGATGCCTTGATAAATGGTGGCAATCTTGTAGCATGTTCGCCGTTGGCGCTGCGTTGGATCAACGGAAAAATAAGGGATTCGGAAAGTCCAAGTATAAAATCCGGACGACTTCTATGTTTTGTTCCATCAACGAGGCTAAGCTTGTGCATAACAAACGCATTTAGGCCAGCAATGTCTAACATTACGTACAACATTTTCATTGGCCAAATGAAAATGGAAAAATAAGGATTTAGATTATGTCGTTATTTGGCTAATAAAATGTTGGGAAGCTTACCGGCGTGTAGTACGCTGACAAGTAAAAGAAGCCACCATCTTGTCAGCCGTGTCTACAGCTCCCTTGGTTGTACGCCATAATCATTTCTGACTTATTGGCTGGTGAGATTTTGCTTATTTCTTTGCTATTGTGCTGGGTAGAGAGAAGAACTACTGTCTTGTTCTTTCTTGGGCAGAAAGAAACTATTGTAATATTTTTATAAAACTAAAAAATAGATGACAATGGTACTCTTTTCTTATGGTCCGAAAAGACCTTTGGAACTTCGACAAGGTTTTTCCCCATAGTTCCAAGGAGAGTGACCTTATTTTTGAGCATCTCTTCGGCCAAATCTTTACTCGTGAAAAAATTGTCAGTGGTTATCACTCTTCCGATGCCGTAATAACCACGGGCGATGGCTATAACCACCTTCTTTCTCAGCGCCTTCTCTACGACGCCCCTACTTTTCCTTGGTAGATGGAGAGGTTTAGGACATAACCAGTTAGGCAATCCCTAAGCGCCCAAACTTTTAATCCGTACCTGTCAGGTTTTGTCTCCATGTAGACTCATGGGGGTCCCACCACGGAAGCTAACTAACATCTCGTCCACACACATTTGGGCAGATAGTTGGAATAGTGTTAGAAGAACTTCAACATAGGGCTAGAAAATTTCAATAATGGGACTGAGTTTTGAGACTGGTTCTCCTGCAGCTTTTGCAGCATCCCGAGCAGCCTTGTCATCAAATCTGATGTAGCCGTGGATCTCACTAAATCTGTCTCGTGACATTGTTGCAGCAAAGGCGGGTCTGATATACTTAGGATTCGAAGTCCAGTCTTTTTATTGGTGCCAACCTGAAAAAAAATTGCGTAAAGCTATTGTGTGTTTGTGTAGAAAACAATTTTCGCGGCGATTTCTGGACTTTTAAACAACTTAAAAAAGTCATTAGAAGTCAGATTTTCAGCCATTGCAGGTCGCTTTAGTCCCATAGGCGTTCTCACAATGTTGTGGACCCTACGTGTTTTAGCTTGTGGCGGCTCATTATAGCTCCATTGGGTCCGATCCTTAGACATAACCGTATTAGAAGTAATATTCTGTTGCGGTGGGTCGTCTAAAAGCAGAAAAGATTTGCCAATTAGGTTTATGGATTTAGAATATTTATCTTAGATTAAATCCTTTACTGAATTTATGAAATGCAAGCTCTTATTTGAAATATCTACTATTTTATCCATAAGTATTATCAACTGTTTCACATATGTTACTATCAAGTTTCATTTCACAAATCAATTTGTCTGATTTTATCATACCTGTCACTGCGGATTCATCATCGTCTTCTTCCATAAACGGTGGATCCAAGTCCGTCAAATTTTCGTAATCTAGATCTTCGTCTACCAATGATTCAATGTCCGATATATCGTCATCTGTAAATAGAATATTTCCAAGTCTGGATGGACCAGCCATTACGAAAAACAATTGAATTATAAATTGTAATTTTCGACAATTATTGAATGACAAATTCTAATTTTGACTGCTTTAGTTACGACAGAAAACGAAATGAAATAATATAACAATAAAACAGAGTCAAAATTACACCATTAATTTCAAAATTGACAACACTTGATGGGTGTGCATCCAGATGCAACGAGACGAGCTAGAGTGTCGTCACAAAGTAGAATTTATAATAGCAGTCATCATAATTCGGATTTAGAATTCAGTAATCATTACATAAAAGCGATTGTAATGCCACCCCCCGATGAAAAATCTAAATTAATGCATGAACTGTAATTAGAAACTTTTTAATGCCCTTGATGGAAGTTAGATGACGGTTTATACAGGCTTCAAGATGTGTGATATAGCTACGCACCATGTAAAGTCCTAAACGGGTAAACAACCCAAACGAAAACAAACAAGACTTTATCAATTTTTGTTTCATCCAATTTGAATTTTTTTACAAACGTAATTTCTCGCGTTTCAGGTATCTACATTTACTGAATATATTCGAAATACTTCATTCAGTTTCTGTATTAATGCCATGTCTTAGTTTGCAGTTACACTTGATTCAGTAAGATTAAATTTTAAATAAGGCTACGCCCGGTATTCATCTTTCTCATAAAGAAATAATCCACATTAATCAAGGGAAAAGTAAGAAGCTCCATTTGTCAGAACAAGAGAATCATGGTGTCAAAATTAGGAAAGATAGCGGAAAAGAATATATCGGAAGAACTGGGGAGATTACTCCTGAAAAAATTCCACAAATGGGAAATGTAAATTTATAATTATATACTAGTTACAACTCATTATACTTTGTGCTGCAGGATTTAGTATGCAATCAGAGATGTCAGAATCTTGGATGTACTTTAGAAATAGCACGAAAATTGGCTATTTTTGACGAGTTCTACGCTTTCGGTTCATATAATTCCCAGAACCACATTCTAAGAGCCTTTGTGAATTCTGAGCCTGTTCAACGAAGAAGAGGTGATAACCCTGAGCAAAGTTGAAGAAATGCTACTTATAAGTATTATTTGCCACAGGCAAATGGGATTAAGCTTCAGTTTTGCCGAAATACCTTTTGCGCTGTCTTTGGAGTCACTCGATCCAGAATCCTTTGAATCCAAAAAAAAATTTCAATGGAATGCTTTGTCTCGATGACGAGAGAGGAAATCATGACGTGAGACTAAGGACTTTGCCTCTCAACATCCGTTTAGAAATTTTGGAACACATTCGATCTTATGACACTGAAGAGAGCCATTACACACAAAATGTAAGATAGTGGCAATAATTTAAAAATTACATTGATAAAGTGGTTTATAAAATAAATAGGAAGAGGAACCGTTGCGTCTGTACTTGCCTCAAGACTTAAATGTCTCAAAAATGTTTCAAAACTTCAATGCTGTGATGGGACCAGATGCTAACAACCTAGAATGGGCATACAGAGTGACATTTCGAGAAACTGGTCNATGACGTGAGACTAAGGACTTTGCCTCTCAACATCCGTTTAGAAATTTTGGAACACATTCGATCTTATGACACTGAAGAGAGCCATTACACACAAAATGTAAGATAGTGGCAATAATTTAAAAATTACATTGATAAAGTGGTTTATAAAATAAATAGGAAGAGGAACCGTTGCGTCTGTACTTGCCTCAAGACTTAAATGTCTCAAAAATGTGTCAAAACTTCAATGCTGTGATGGGACCAGATGCTAACAACCTAGAATGGGCATACAGTGTGACATTTCGAGAAACTGGCCNCGAGAAACTGGTCTTAAATTTTTACTCCCGCGATCCTAAACATGTGACGAATGTGATAGCTTGCACATAAGTATTGAAGCCAAAGTCAATGAACAAGCGCTTGAAGACTTATGGATTCAATCTGTAGAACAACAGCTACTTGCAGAAAGTGGGTGTACTGTTCTAGCCAAAATACAAAAATAAGCAAGGCAAACCCAAACTACGTTGTGGTTTGCGTTGACTTGCAAGGGGTACTTCTTTCTCCCATCTTGACAAATTCTACCTACTATTGTCAACGAACATTTTCGGCCTACAATTTTGATAACAAGCCCGGCAACTGATACTTCCGACTATGTGCATTTGGACCCAATGTGAAGGTCAACGTGGAAGTTGTGAAATTGCATCATGTTTTTACCAGTACATGTTACAAAACTATCAAATTCTTCCAAATGGAGGTCAACGAACCCTGGTTATTTGGAGTGACCGTTGTGGAGGTCAAAATAACAATCAAAATAGGGAGGGCTGTGGGCTATAGGGAGGGCTGTGGGCTATCAGGAGAGTTATGGCCCATAATGAGGGCTATGGGTTATAAGGAGGACTGTTGGCTCTGGGGAGGGAGTGGGTTATAGGGAGGGCAACTCTGAAATAGAAATGCTGATGTCAAGCATGGAGAAAATTCTGCAGGCGCGGCCCTACAATTCCACCCAAAATGTAGGTGGAAATAAATCCGCATGTGCGGGAGTGTATCGCCCTTTGTTGGCCGGGCTGAGTGGAGTTAACCGATTGGTCATATCATGTTATTTCACCATGCCAAATACAGTGGANCCTTTGTTGGCCGGGCTGAGTGGAGTTAACCGATTGGTCATATCATGTTATTTCACCATGCCAAATACAGTGGATTTAGTTTAATGTCACCTCCGAGGGAGCCAAAACAACAGTAGACATAACGCGGAGGTGACAATAACCGATAATGTCAACTGACTGATAATTCAAAGTTTAGGTGACTTAAACCAAAGTTCCTGGTTTTAGAGGCGCATTTTATGATACGACACCTTTTTCGATTTATTTTACAGTTTTTGAAGTTATTACCTGAATTTAGAATACTCTAAAAGCAAATTACTTCTTAAAGTAATCAGCAAGCTTTTTTGCAATATGCCAGAGAAATGGCTTTGAGATATTATCTTCTCAGAAACTCCCAAACTATCGGTACGTGTTTGCAAAGTTNGACTATCGGTACGTGTTTGCGAAGTTCTTCACTTCCAATGTTGTTTATCATTAAAAATTTAAGTTTCTCAATCCTAACCATGCGCACATCTAAAGTTGGCATACTCGCAGTTGGAATAAACCCGCGACTACAGGTGAGTCTTTAAAAAAAATAAACTTTTACGATCGAGGATCTCATANCGCACATCTAAAGTTGGCATACTCGCAGTTGGAATAAACCCGCGACTACAGGTGAGTCTTTAAAAAAAATAAACTTTTACGATCGAGGATCTCATAAGTAGAATACAACAAATGAAACAATTCCCCCAAGGGTCTGTGACCGCCCACATCATTTAAACAAACACGAGTATATTCTGGGCTTGGGAACCGAAAGTTGACATTAAAGTGTGGTTATGTGCCATACATTCTTTTCAAATAGGATGACAATAGGCGGAGGTTGACAACAGGAGGTGTGACAATAGGCAGAGTATTTAGTACATGAGAGCATGGAGTTTAGCCGGGGGAAAGCCAACAGGGTGACAATAAGCGAAGTGTGACATTAAGGGGTAGTGACATTAAACTAAAACCACTATATATTTTCAAACTATGTGCGCCAACTTTGGTCTTATAACCGTAATAATCTTATACAGTGAGTCTATGTGAAACTTTTCATTTTTGAAATTTGTTATTTTATAAAATAAACAAAACTGGAGTAACTTCTGTGAAATTCGGAGATAATGTCGTAATTCGCAAAAGATCTATCACAAACCTCACAAGATAAAAGGTTAATTTGAAAAAAGCCTATAAAATGTAAAATGTACAATAATATAAGATTTCGGGTGAAGCGGATTGGAGAGGAGAAAACATTATGTNTTTCGGGTGAAGCGGATTGGAGAGGAGAAAACATTATGTAGAGAGAAATAAGTTAATGACCGATCACCAATTGGAAATACAAACATTGTAATCGCCATGGTAGCGACTTTTAATTTTTGGGAGGTTTCAAATCGACTCTGTTTATGTGCTCCAGTGAGTTTCTAAGGTTCCTTGACAACAGAAACAACGGTTCTTGACATCAACAGCATCAGCAGTTTGTTTCTTAAGCCCGATGCAAACTTTGTCATTGCGTTGGCAGATAAAACTTTTAACGTTACCTTGCCGTTACTAGTAGCCAATGATAAAATACAAACTTTTCAATTACCTCCGGATTAAAAAAATTCTCTACTCATTCTCTTGATAATTGTCAAAATAAAGTNTTCTGAAGTATGGTAGCACCGTCCAATTCCAATTTTCAATGCCGATTCCGAAAATTGGAATCTCCAATTCCGACGTTTGGTATAAGCATAACGCTCCCTCATTATTACCAGTGTAACAGTGTAAGCAGCTCCTGCTTTGCTATATCCCAGAACGACCTAACTGTATTATATGTAGTCTTTCAGGGTTTGTTAAGGTGTATCTTTTATTTTTTAGGTTCTTTTTAGGATTTTAGGATTTTTTTTTATCTTTTACGCATTCTTGGTTGTTAACTAGGATTTAAAGGTGCATCAACTCTTTAATTCAATATGATAATCATAATCAACATAAGAATGAACCAGCTAATGTTTTAGCAGAGGAAATTAGTGTAAAGTCGGTTCTCAAAATACTTTTATAGCATAGATGGGCACGGAATGCATGGGCCCTCCACCCCTCCGCTTTCCATTGAGCAAAGACTTCTCAACACCTCCAAGGTAAAATGACCCCTCCAGTGCTCTACCCCTCCAAGCTAAATTGACTCCTCCACCCTTTCAGCCCTCCACGCCTCCAAGCTAAATTGACCCCTCCACTCCTCCCAGCTAAATTGACCTTATAACAACTAGCCTTATACAGCCTATATATGCAAAGGAACAAGCTTCTAACCCAACAAAGCGCTAATTAAATTGAAGGTACCAAAAGACTACGCTTGCGAAGATCACCCTTGTGGCAGTTTCGGAGATGGTGTAAGCGTTAACTGTACTTGAAATGGAAATTCAACATGAGAACATAACCGAATTCAAAAGCTGGTTTAATGTTTAGATATAGTGAACAATTGAGGAGTTGAGCGTAAAAACGTGCTATCTCCATTCAAAATTTTTTTAATTTACCTAGTTACAAAAGTGAAGTTGGCATGTTTGGGTTTCTATAGAAAATTACATATTTTCAGATGCATTTTTAATTTTTTTTAAGAAAATTGTATTTATATAGAACAACATTGACGAATAATAATCGTGAAAGCAGAAGCAAATGTAATAAATTAAGTTAGATATTGTTCAACTTCTTTTCTTGTTAAATTATAATTTTATTTCTTTGAAGGAGCTTCTATAATCAGCGATAACAGATAAAAAAAAATTAAAATGTTTTTAGGCGCCCTTGCCAGATCTCGATGTGAGGAATCAACTTCATGAACGCCATATTTCATTCATCCTGGATACATTATTAATAATTATTAGATAAATGATTAGAACCTTAATATGGAATAATTTTAATGTTTTATTTCTCACTTACGTTTTCCATTAGACGCCATGCTACAAACCCATGTCCCTTACAGCACCATCCAAGAAGACGACCTTCAAAAACTAAAGCATCAATATAATTAACCATTGTTATTCCTTTTCAGTTACTGTATTCAAAAAGTTGTTTTACCATGCGTATCCCAAGAATCGTCAACTTGATAGGCATATGCAACACTCAAAACCTTTTGAAAATATATCCACTGGATCCCTACTGTTCCAAAAATTGCCAAAATGCTCTAAAACCTAAGGATACAAATGGTTGCATGGCTTTAAAATCATTCGCAAGAAGGGCTGACAGTGGTAGCGGGTTTTGATACAGGGTTAGAAGTTAAACATTTTCGAATCCCAAGAAATTGTTCATAAAATGCCGAGCCCATTCGATAACATTGTTATACTCTTTCATTGTAAAGAATGCGTAAGGATTCTCTTCTTCCATTTGTATCCACTTGATTTTTGTGACTTTCAAGGAGGCAGGCCACGGACATCTGTTTCGAAGTTCATACATGTTTAAAAGTCTACCTTCGTTCATCCTCAAAATAGTATAGGGTCTGGAAGGATGCGCTCGCAAAATTACTTCAATCCAATCTTCAGGTGAATGAATAGTTGCAGTCTTTTTAGTTTTCTCGATAAGTGCATATTGTCGGTCACATGGAAGAAAGGAGGGCACAGAGGTCATGAATTTTTGGTGTATCTGTTTATAAAAAAAATTTTTTTGACTTTAATCGTTATCCGACCAAATCAAAATAATTGAGTTGTTGAAATATGGAAGGACATAAGAAGTTGCAGATTAAACATCAATCAAGTGGAGGAATCATACTTATACAATGGTCCTCGGCTACAGTGAATATTTAAGAACCAGGAAATTTCGTTCTTAACAGCCGATTTTCATTATAGCCGAATAATGAACAAATATTAAATTTAAAGTTATGTTCATAACATGCGATCTTTTTTTTTTAATTTTTTATGGTTCAATTATTTAATTTTTCTGGAGTCTGTTACCTCACCATCCCAATTAAACTAACAATTTACTTGAACAGAAAAATACATCGATAAAACAATTTGGAATATCTTCAGAATTCTACACTGTTAGTATTTACTTACGATTTAGAGAATAATAGAAATTCTGAAATCGGGNTGGAATATCTTCAGAATTCTACACTGTTAGTATTTACTTACGATTTAGAGAATAATAGAAATTCTGAAATCGGGGATGAAGAATAGTAGAAATTAAAATTATAAAGGGCTAGACCGCAAGATATGGTTCATTACACCCATGTGTTCATTTAACCGAGGTTTTTAACATTAATTTGCCTATCTCTAGCATCTAGCCAGGGAAGGGCGGTACAAGTTCATTATAACCGTGGTACCATTACACCAAGGTTATCATAGGCGTGGACCACAGTAGTTTTAATTTTCGAAAACTTTATTAACAGTTCCAATTAATTTCTATGCTTGTTAGCCTCGGTGACTTCAATTTAATTGAACAATTTTAGATGTGCGATGTCAAAATCCCGTGTTAAAACAGAAAACCAGTTACTACCTTTTACACTATCGTTAATACAGACTAACAGTTNGATGTCAAAATCCCGTGTTAAAACAGAAAACCAGTTACTACCTTTTACACTATCGTTAATACAGACTAACAGTTTATATATAATTTCACTCGATGCAAATATTTTGAAGACGAAGGTCCAATTTTCAATTTAGTAATATAGCGAATATTACATAATATTGAAATAGTATACAGAAATTTTGCTTACGCATTTCATTTAACTTAACTACTCAGTTTGTGCGGAGTGCTTAGACGTAGCCACATGCAATATGTTTTTTATAAAATTAAATATTTTATAAACGTGCTCCACTGTATTAGCTTTGTTAAGTAACCCTTTAACCAACGATAAAGCCACCCTCATACTAATGATAACTTGTCACTAGGGGTACAAACGAGACGAATTTTTTTTTGGACGGGTCAGCTCGTTAAAATTTCAACTCAGCTCGGCTCACGGCAAGCATGAGTTGGGAAAGATCATCTCAGCTCGGCTGATTTCTTAACTTGCACAGCAACTTGCGAGCTGACTCGTGANAACCAACGATAAAGCCACCCTCATACTAATGATAACTTGTCACTAGGGGTACAAACGAGACGAATTTTTTTTTTGGAGCGGGTCAGCTCGTTAAAATTTCAACTCAGCTCGGCTCAGGGCTCGCATGAGTTGGGAAAGATCATCTCAGCTCGGCTGATTTCTTAACTTGCACAGCAACTTGCGAGCTGACTCGTGANGCATGAGTTGGGAAAGATCATCTCAGCTCGGCTGATTTCTTAACTTGCACAGCAACTTGCGAGCTGACTCGTGAGTCATAAGTTTAGTTATAATAGAAAATTCTTTTCTACTTCGACGTTGTGGTTGCACAAGTAGATTATGGTGAATATACAGTGATATTCGAGATTGCCACTTGTCCTACGTAAAACGTTCTATTCACCATTTAGTGAATAGAACTTTTTTAAGAAAACAATCGATTGAAACAAAGTACATTGTACGTCTAGCTTGACTCTTGTAAACAAAATTAAAAAATGATGAACAGATTAGGCAACAGTTACTGACATTATTGAAATTAATGAAATTCAATAATTNAACAAAATTAAAAAATGATGAACAGATTAGGCAACAGTTACTGACATTATTGAAATTAATGAAATTCAATAATTTTTTGTACAGACTGAGCCAAAAATCTGTAACCTAAATTTAAGCCAAAGTAACAACCCAATGGGTTGACTCACGATCCGTGAAAGAACTAACTAAATGACAAAACTACTGTCGTTATCCTATCTAAAAAGTTAAAAGGTTATTTTTCATATCACATAATAGTAAATTTTAGCAATTTACTTAAAATTTTTAACGCGAAAATTTGGCGAGCTAAGTCACAAGTTGTTCATGTTACTCGAGTGAGCCTTAATTCTATGACTCTTAATTTANACAAAATTAAAAAATGATGAACAGATTAGGCAACAGTTACTGACATTATTGAAATTAATGAAATTCAATAATTCTTTTTACAGACTGAGCCAAAAATCTGTAACCTAAATTTAAGCCAAAGTAACAAGCCAATGAGTTGACTCACGATCCGTGAAACAACTAACTAAATGACAAAACTACTGTCGTTATCCTATCTAAAAAGTTAAAAGGTTATTTTTCATATCACGTAATAGTAAATTTTAGCAATTTACTTAAAAATTTTAACCCNTTAAAATTTTTAACCCGAAAATTTGGCGAGCTAAGTCACAAGTTGTTCATGTTACTCGAGTGAGCCTTAATTCTATGACTCTTAATTTAAAGCCTTTAAAGGTTAGCAACCACGAACAGCAGATCTGGAGAGGTTCATTTGATTACTTTGTCTGCCGTCTGCGTAGGTTCCACCATGGTATTTTGCGATAATCAATTACTTGTAATTATTGTATGTTTTAAAGCTAAATGCCTCAGGTTCTTTTTCGCTTGTCTTGATGTTCTTAAGATTAGATTCTTGGAGACATGAAAAGGTTATATTAAGTTAGCTCAAACACAAGGCATATCTCTACATAATATTTTTATAAGGATCCAATTGGGTTTTTTATCCGTTGGAATAGCACAACGGCTTTTAGACCTAACCTAATTAACCTAATTGGTAGGTCTTAGGTTGGTTGCAAAAACAACAATTTGGTAACCATCGACTCTTTTATCAAAAAAATGTTCTACTCGGGACGCGAATAACAGAATATATGGAGTTGTTTAAAATGCGTGATCAAAGCTTTCATTCAACAGATGTTCTAAGTTGTCGAAATCATATTCTTCCCCTCCTACAGACGCACACATGGCATCATCACAGATTCACATTAGGGATGCGGTGAATATTCGAAAGTATTCGAACATGTTTATGAATATTCGTATTCGAAATATTCTAAAAATGATATTCAAAAACTTTTCAAATTTTATTCTTATTTTTTTTGCGAATTTAAAATATTTTTAATATTGAAGGTATTTTCCAATGGCAGTTAGTCAAAAAATTCGGACTGTGCCTCATCTTTAATTGGCTAAATAATCGAAAATTTATTGGTTGTGGAAGATACAATAGTCTACGCTTATAAGACCTTCCGTTATAAGACCATATTGGTTACAAGACCCGATTTTTTATAGCTTGGTTTGATCCAATGCATCTGGTTGAATCAATGCCCATGGTTGAATAATTTGTTAAAAGACCAGCGGATAAAAGATCAAAACGGATATAAGATAGCTTCCCCAGCTCGCTATTAGACCCAATTTTCTTCTAATAAGACCCAAATTTCTTATTTAACGAATTATGTTAGGATTTACTGAGAGGAAAGGCCCTTGTCGACTTCACTTTGGTACGACTCATCTCCGATGTGCCGCTTTTTGTATAAAAATCTACGTATTGTAATTAAGTAAAATGAAAAACTTATTTTGATGTGGTTTTTTTCAACAAATTTTTCTCAAAATTTGGTCAAGTTCAATGAAAGAAGGTTACCTCCATATACTTTTTATAAGTATATGTATAATACCGTTATAAGACCAAAATTTGTCGTTGCAAAATAGGAAGTCTTATATCCGTCGACTACTGTACTTTCAAATACGATTGAGAAAGGTTAAACTTCAAACTTAATTTGTCCCGATGACCGCTCGATCTAGTAGCTTTGTAATGATTAGAAGTCTCAAGTATCCTTCCGCAAAATAATCTGTGGNATTATGTTAGGATTTACTGAGAGGAAAGGCCCTTGTCGACTTCACTTTGGTACGACTCATCTCCGATGTGCCGTTTTTTGTATAAAAATCTACATATTGTAATTAAGTAAAATGAAAAACTTATTTTGATGTGGTTTTTTTCAACAAATTTTTCTCAAAATTTGGTCAAGTTCAATGAAAGTAGGTTACCTCCATATACTTTTTATAAGTATATGTATAATACCGTTATAAGACCAAAATTTGTCGTTGCAAAATAGTAAGTCTTATATCCGTCGACTACTGTACTTTCAAATACGATTGAGAAAGGTTAAACTTCAAACTTAATTTGCCCCGATGACCGCTCGATCTAGTAGCTTTGTAATGATTAGAAGTCTCAAGTATCCTTCCGCAAAATAATCTGTGGTTAACTTAATCAAAACTAAGCTTTCCAATTATGTACGGAAGTCAAAGAAAATACAATGAGTCTATGTATGTAAATAAAAAAAGGGAGAAATAGCAGTCGCTTTTAAGGCCATTAATAATTGAATAAACTGTTTAAGACAAGTCGAAATACATCCAATACGCATGTGCTTACAAATATTCTCTCAAATATTTGTTCAAACTATTCGAATGCAGTTTCATTTCGAATACGAATATTCGTATTCGATTTTTTTTCGAATACCACTACTATTCACAGCATCCCTACTTCACATCCAGACAATGGGGGTTCGCTTCACTGAGCATCAGGGTATGTTTCAATTATTGATCTTACTTGAAATGTGTATTTTAGAGTAAACAGATTTCTTCAGTCAGTATTATTCATAAACATGGAAACTTATTCCTTCCTCCAAATTGGACACCCCTGCAATTGACATAAAAACTGTATATTGAGGGTGTCGTCTAACTGGATTCACTAGGGCAGGTGTGTGAGGGATTTTGAAGGAGCTGATGCTGTGAGCAGATGCTTCCTCTGATGGATCATCTTATATTTCACGAAGACAATGGAACTCGAAATAATATACGAGGGTAGCCGTTTTTTGTAGTTGTTGATCCAATTTTAAATCCCCCTCATGTAGATTAATAAATCCAAAATTAGAACAATAGGAAGATCCAGAGACTTGTTTGGTTATGAAGGAGAACAGAAAGTTCGTATACTTTATGGAGAAAGTCCTTAGATTCTACTCGATAGAACATAGAGAACTTTCTCTTTTCGTTATATCCTTTGTCCTGAACTTTGTCGATTTGGTTGGTCTCTGGAAAGTACAAATTCCCTTTACTTTCTCTCTGGAGTTGCTAGAACGCTGTTAGAGCGCAGGGTGAAAACACCGAAGAGTCTGAATCAGCTGAGAAACAAAAAATCATAAGAATTCTTCTATTTTATTACCTTGACAAGTTGTCAAACGCAGTAGAGTTACTTTAACACTCTTCTTGGTTACTTTTGAAACCAAAAGGTCTGTATATTTAGTGTAAGTTTCGAACTTACCGTGTGACATTATTCCTTTTTCTCATTTTATTGATTCCCTGACTCATCCATTATGAGTTGAAGCCAAATGGTGAAGTATTACCAATGTGTCATTATTCATTCAACAGTTAAATTAAATTCAAAAACCCTTTCATCCGAGCACAACTCTTTGTCATCATCGTTCATCATCATCATATCACCTTACATCAGGTGAAACTTAAGAAAACAATGAATGGTAATGTTAAACGTTTGATTAATGCTAAACTTGTACAAAGTTGTACAAAGCTAGGCGTTTCCGGTTCTTACTTTTGGGCTTGGGCTCTTTTGCAATAAGACATAAGTCATACTCATAACCATATGGGTTATGAGAGTTAATTGTTTATCGTAAACAATCTTAAGGTGGTTTTCCACCAAACACATCTAGAAAGCAGCTTTGTGCTCACAGTTTGCTGTGAAGCAGCAAAGTTCGAGTAGAGAACTGCGAGTTTCCACTGCGATGCTGCATGTTTCCACCAGATATTTTTTTACAGGAAAAAACTGCCCAGCAGCAGAAAATGTTGCTGCGTCTTCTCAGTTAGTGGAAACATCTGCATAGAAAACTGCTTCAGTCAACTGCCTCACCTCTACCCACCAGTTGCCTAACGCTGAACCTAACCGATCCTACCGACTAGAGTATCGAATGACTCTGACTCTGACTCTGACTCATAGATTCTTTGGAGTCACTGATTATGAATGACTCTGATTCAATAGAGAAATGTGAGTCGTGACTCTGATTCACCTTACTCGTGACTCTGTGCCTTTTCACATTTCCTACATTCCCCACATTCTCGTGCTCTTCATCAAATACCTGGGTCCAGATTCTTAAGTATATTATTCTAAACGTGTCGTCATAATTCAAACTAATTGATTAATAGTAATACTTACCATTTCCTAGTGTTTCAGGTGATCAAAAAAAATTTATGTGGGAAAATTAACTTTTTTTTCAAAGTTGCTGCTTAGTTCAGACGAGCAGCAAAAATATAGCTGCGCAGCTAAATTTTAGTTTCGGCAGACAAATGTGAGAAAAAGATCTCTCGGTGGAAACAAGGAAGCTGTGTTCGGCTCCGACAAAAAACTGCGCGTAGTTTCTCAAAAACTTCGGTATAAAACTGCAGTAGGAAATTCATTGGTGGAAACTCCGAAGCAACAAAATGCAAGCACAAAACTCCGATATGCGACTTGGTGGAAAAGCCCCATTACGCTCGTTTTATAAGTTCTTTGCTCCTGGCGTATTCTAGCCCCAATGCAGGATGAGTCAGTAATTAAGCAACCAATTTAATTTGTTTTCCGATAACAACAATCAAAATTGTTATCAAGATTTGTGAAAGCACTCTGTATTGTGGTGGAGGATGCTAGGAGGATGTGAACTATTAAACAAGGTTTAGTCAGAATGAACGAATGATTTAAAAAAAAAAGTATTGGAGTAGAACCTGTGGAGTTCTATGGAAAGACCTGAGCTTAGGGAACATTAAAAAAAAAAGTCCCAGCACAAGTAGAGCCAAATAAGCATTTCAAAATGAACATTTTTTACTCAAAATTTTTGGATTTGACTCTGGCTCACTGAAACCAAAGAGTTCAGGAGTCGACTCAGTAAGTTGCGTATTTCCAGCTCAGCAGCTGGTAATACTAAAAGTGCATGGACGACTCTCGAAATCTAATTGATTCATCTATTTCTAAGGAGTCAAATTTTGACTCTGACTCTCTAAAAATAAAAAGTCAGGTAGTCGTCTCAATGAGTCAATGACTCTGACTCTTTGATAATAAATCTTGCGGTAATCTAAAACATCCCGGGAAGAGTCTAAATGAATATTTTGAAAGCAACCAAAGAGAGCATTTTCCAAAAAGCCCAGCCCGAGGCCCAGCAGAGCCCAAACGAGCTCGACCCCAAGAATAACAATTTTCACAAAACCCCAAGCCCGAGCCTTTAATTTTTCAAATTTCAAAAGAACCCAAACAATGTTTTCTTAAGTTCACGAGCAGAGCTCAAAGTCACATGCCGAACTTTGAGTTGAAGTGTAAAGTTAGGTGAAATTGAGTTTTATCTCATAATTTCCTGTTTCCAGATTGTGGAAGAATTTAGGTGAAAGTTTGGGCAAAGATGAAAAAAGATAAAACTAATATTTTGTCTATTTGATTAACCACGTGTATGCAAATGCAACACGTAGTAAGTACGGTACTTAATCCTCCGTGTTAAGTAAGGTAAGGATACTTGTCTTTCCAAATTTCCAAATTCAATTAATTCTTCAAAACCAGACACTCATGATTATTCAAATTAAAAATTAACTCTTTTTACTAAATCTAGGAAATTTTGTTACTGGAAATTTTCCTCCCTACACTTATGTACATAAGAGTAGGGAGGAAAGTTACATAATTTCAATTATCAAGCTAATACCTAAATTATGTTGTAATCTGACATTGAAGTAGTATGATTAATAATTCCGTGATTAATTAGATTGAAATCTCAAAAAAAAAAATTAAGAATTTATTGTGTGAAAAGATAAATTAAGTTTGGAATATTTTGAGGGAATTGAATGGAATATTGAATAACTTTCATGATGGATGAGGAGGTAAAGTATTTATTCAAAGGAGAATAAAATTTGAATTACTGAATAATTGACAAAGCACTCAATGAATCAAGAGAAATAAATTGATTAATCTAACTATTGATTTTAAAATGTACCATCGGAGTCACTTGGATAGTGTCGCTTTAAACGAATAATATTATTGGTGAAAAATACATACCGAGAAGGAAAAAAGATTTGCGAAATGTGAATTTTGTTTTTCAAAATTTTTGGTGGGAAAATAATTTTTTTTTCATCCGCAAGCCAGGGTAGAAAGTACAAAATTACCAAATTACAAAATTGATGACAAAATGATTACAAATTACAAAATTTTTCACTTGCCAAAATTACAAAAAAATTACAAAATAAAATAAGCTAAATCTCAATTTCCCCAGCAAGGATTTACGTTAGAAATTTACAGATTTGAAACTCCAATGCTGAAATTCGTATTTCCGGCAATAATTTCAGAGAGTTAAAAAATTTGTAATCTGATATCATCCAACCGAGTTTAAGAAGTCAATTGATTAATCAACCAAAATTGAATTTATCACGCACAACTAAATGTGTGATAACAAGACTTTTTTTAAATTAAGTGCCCTTAATTAAAATTAAGTTAAAATTTGTGTAAAGTGACGTAGTGGAAAATTTATCGTACAAAATAATCTTAAGTGAAAAATGTAACAAACTAAAATTCAANTTACGTTAGAAATTTACAGATTTGAAACTCCAATGCTGAAATTCGTATTTCCGGCAATAATTTCAGAGAGTTAAGTGAAAAATGTAACAAACTAAAATTAAAATTTAAAGTAAAGTGAAGATTTGAAAGAAAGAATTAACTATTTTTACTAAATTTTTAGTTCCCTCCAAGTCTTTCTTACAAAATTAGTTAACTTGTCAGAGTTTTAATTACCTGGAAGTTTAGTCTGGAAGTAAAAAATCTGTTAGGTTCTTTATTTTGTAGAATTTTATTTTGTAATTTGTAATTTTGTACAATGACATAAAAAAAATTAAGGAATTTTTGGAAAATTTTGAACACTAACTGACTGCCNTTTTTAGTTCCCTCCAAGTCTTTCTTACAAAATTAGTTAACTTGTCAGAGTTTTAATTACCTGGAAGTTTAGTCTGGAAGTAAAAAATCTGTTAGGTTCTTTATTTTGTAGAATTTTATTTTGTAATTTGTAATTTTGTACAATGACACAAAAAAAATTAAGGAATTTTTGGAAAATTTTGAACACTACTGACTGGCGCAAGCAAGTTAGTAAAGCCCGTTTCTGTGTGTGGTTTGCCCGATTTTGGGACTGCTTATTCGTATCGTAACAAAAGTTTCACTTTCTTGAAGTCTCGGTCTTCCTTTCTTTGATTTTATAACCAAAACCAAAGCCCTGGTAACTTAACGAATATGACGAAGGAGTTGAAGTTGACCTTAAAGATCAAAATCTCACTGGTCTGTTTTTCATTGCAGAAGACACAAGTGAGACATTCCCGGGGATATTGCTTACTAGCCAAGACCATTAGTAAGAGTTACTGGAAAACAGTCACTACCAACAGTTTTCAGTCAGTCAGATTCAAAAACATCATCATGAATGCATCTGTTGGGAACGATGAAGACCTTCTCTCCAGTACGAAGAACTTCATTCCCCAATTGACAAACAAAATGCATAAAGGTCAGGCAGGTAGAATTGCTATAATTGGTGGAAGTGAAGATTATACTGGAGCACCATATTTTGCTGGGGTAAGATAAAGTGATTACATGGGAGTATTATGACTAAATTTGTCTAGATTTTCATTAATTGATTTACATTTTCCCAGCTCTCGGCATTAAAAGTTGGTGCAGATTTGGCTCATATCTTTTGTGTCCGTAGTGCATCTCCTGTGATCAAGAGTTACAGTCCTGAATTAATAGTCCACCCAATTCTAGATGATGAGAATGCATTGGATACTATCTTAGAATGGGTTCCATGTATGCATTCCTTTGTCATTGGACCAGGGTTAGGCAGGGATCCTAAAGTTCTTCAAGTCGTATCGAATCTAATTGAGAAACTGAAAGAACTCGACAAACCTATGATAATAGATGCAGATGGACTTGCTCTAGTCACTGAGAAACCGGATCTCATTCGTAACTACTACAAAGTCATTCTTACACCTAATTCTATAGAATTTTCGAGTCTTTGTAGGGCAGTGTTTGGTGGAGAATTCAAACCAGCTCCTAGTGCTTCAGCTGAAAAGATACGAGACTTGTCCCTTGCTCTAGGAAATGTGACAATATTGAACAAAGGTGCTACAGATGTGGCGTCGAATGGGAGACTCGTTGTGTGTTGTGCAGGCGGTGGATCTAATCGACGTTGTGGAGGACAAGGAGATGTTCTCGCCGGAGCTCTCGCTGTTCTTTTTCACTGGGCGCTTGCGTTTGGTGACAAAGGTGGAGCACCTGCTCCACCAGAACTTTTGGCCACATATGGCGCATGTCGACTAACAAGGGAATGTGCACGACTAGCTTACTCACAGAATGGACGCTCCATGACAACAACAGATTTGTTGAAATTAATCCATCAAGCTTTCTTGTTTCTCTTTGGGCCTTGAATAACTTGAGAGGTTTTGCCAAATTTTACATTATTTATCATCTTCATTATGTACATAAGGTGAATCAATGCTTATGAAACCAATTAATCAAATTAAGGTAAGTTTTAATCTTAGAATTAGAACAAAAAAAAAATTTTTTTTTACGAGGTCAAAATTTTGTTTTCCAGACGTCCAAATTCTGTCCAAAAGGAGAATCCATGCGGAAACTGAAAACTGAAGCTTTTTTTTTCCAGTAGCGTCCGTAGTATATGAGAAGAAATTATTAGTACCTACGCTGAAATTGGAAGTCCAAAGCTTTGATATATGTGAAGGTTTGTTTTAAAATCGGAGATAACGGTGAGAACCTGTCTCCGGAAGCTTTTTAGAATAAACAATCCTACTGTTCATAATGAAAACTTAATCCTGAATTAATTATAAATTGAACTAGGGAAGTTCCGTCGGATTTGCCTAAGCTCTTTGTAATTAATGCCAAGGATAATCGATCCCTTCATCTCTCCGTGTCAGATCTAATGAGGATCCTAGAAACTTATTTCTAGATTTAACCTCCTCAGGCTTCAACTCAACGCTACAAATTCACTTTTAGCATCTCATTATTAAACTTTTTTTTTTTTTGAAACTAAACCTTATGAAGTTTCAGAATAAGAGGAGGTGAGTTTATTACTTTTGGGAACAACTTTAGATCCGGAATCCCCTCAAGCATGAAAAGTTTCATTTCCAATAATTATACTCAACTTCTGTCTTAATTAATACTTCCAGTCACTCGCAAAGTTTAGCTAAAGGTCTGTTCTTTGTCATCATCACTTTGATCAAATGCTCAAAAATTTCATTTCGCGTCTACTATAATAACTCGAACTCGAACAGTCACATCAAAATATAGGCTACTTTCTGATAAAGTAGGCAGTAGTTCAGTAAGAAAATTTTTTTTTTTTTTGTGTTGGGACTTAATCAATATTTAGTAACTTCAAGGACACAGTTTGTTCGACGATTTACCAGACTTGGTTTTTCTACTCTGAAGGGGTTGTACATATGTATATCCTTAACGTCCATCCACAAATCCACCAACTTGTATCTAGTTTGATAAATTCGCGGTTTTTTTCAGGTTAACGATTATTTATTTACTTTAAATTGAAATATAATAATAAAAAACGAAAAGATTAATCTAAATTTGATAATATAAGTTGATGGATTGAAGTAACTGGAGTTGGTTCGAGCAATACTGGAAGATACACCAAGAAAGAAATCTTTTGAATTGTGAAAATGCGCATGTTCTTAAGAGTAGAAAGTAAGGACGGATGTTTGGTTTCCTCTGATGAGCAAAAATGGTGGCATGTCTCTCGTAAGGATCTCAAGCCAAGCCATGTATAATGGTGTAGAAACTTGACCTTTTCGAGGTATTGGAAGCGTCCTGAAAATATTTCAAAATAATACTTATATCAAATTAAATGAGTAATCAAATAATGATATAAAATCAGTTACAAACTTTCCGTTGTTGTACTCTGAAACAAAAATATTGAGTAATATTGTAAACAAATGGGATTTAGTTACAAATATCAATAAAGTGAGCTGGGTAAACAAAGTGTTAGATTACAAATTTTGTCGTAATATTTACTTTATTAATTAAACCGTGTGTTCGTCAAAGAAATTCGAAATGAAAAGTTGCGATACAGCTTAAACCAGAAAACTTGTGAAAACAATTTGTTTCACAAATAAAAAATAATTCATTTAGTACAGTGCGTCTACAAACAGCAAAGGTTATGAGAAAACTTTTGCCCCCATGCTATTTGCTGTGGAAAGCAGTGCCTTTGTGATTGATGGTCAAACAGTATTTTGACTGGAATTTTTTTCGGGCAAAGTATTAGCAGTTTCAGAAATACCATCCAAAAATAGTGGAACAAAGTAAAAAAAATCAATGATCTACGATCACTAGAACAAAAGTTATGATATTTTGAAAACTGAAATTATTGGTTGTTATTTTGAGACGATGTATTAATAAAATGGGCGTTTCAAAAGAAAATCAAAAAATTGTCAATTTTCAAAAAATTGTCAATTTAAAAAAAAATTGTCAATTTTCAAAAAATTGTCAATTTTCAAAAAATCGTCAATTTTCTAAAAATCGTCAATTTTCAAAATATCATAACTTCTGATAAATTGATAGTAGAGACTTGATTTTTTCAACTTCATATCCTACTTTTCAATGTTAATAATTTCAATTTTTTGAAACTATACAGTATTTCCCCAGAAAAAATTTAAACTAACAACTTTACCTAAAAAAAGAACCTCTCTATCTATCTCTATTTATTTCTTCTAACATTATGTCGTAGTAGACTTATCAATTTTTATGTAAAACCTCCCTCCCCATGACATGGAAAAATGACGTAATTTGAAAGCATACTTACTAGTGTACTAAAAAAGATTACTCACCCTGTACTAAGTACCAATTAACTAATAGAACTTTTACATAATTTCGTTCATCAAAATTTTCTAATTCATTTAAAAAATAATTCAAAATTTGAAGTTAAATTATAGTTGGTAAAGACATCTATACCTCGAGGACTAATGTACTTCTTGTCAACAAAATAATTTTTCAAACTTAAGTAAGAGTATTTAATTATGGGTAAGAAAGAGAGGGAATTAATTTTCTCTAAGGAAGACAAAGTGAAAGTGGAGATCAAAGTAAGTGGAGTGAAAGTAGTCTTACATTGCGATGAGATTTGATTTCCTCGAATTTTCGAGTAAAAGTTCACGAATCCGAAGGTGTCTGTTTGTTTTCTCTTTGAGACACATGAGCTCAGAATCCGTTATCATCGTCTCTGGGTCATCTGCAACAAATTGAACAACTTTTTAACTTAACCAATCAGAGATCAGAATTGAGTTAGTAAATCTAGCCCTCGATTTTCTTATTTCTATCATGAAATCTGGTGTAATATTTTTTTTTCTCTTCCTGCTACTACTACGAACACACCTTTCAAGTCCCGTCTTGACAGTTTCCCACATGAAAACGCTTTTTTAAGAGAATTTCTTTTTCAATTGAAAAATTTCTTCCTTTGTGTAAAGAAAATGAAAAGAAATACTAGAAAAGAAAAAGCTGTCTTTGAACACTTCTTTTTGTAAGAAATTTTGATTTTTTGAAGACTTTTTCTCCTCCAACTACTAAAAACGTTAAGGAAAGTCCAAAAAAAGAAAAAGTTCTTTGAGAATTGAACGGAATTATGCTGAATTGAACCTGAGGAGAGCCATTCGAATCCACTTAAACTTTTCTTTTTTTAAATAGCTGACTCAACACTTTCTCTTCTGGTTTAAATCCAAAGAACAAGTAATATTTTAACAAGTCGATGAAGACTGTCGTGCAAGGGAGCTGAGTGAGAGGGAAAATAAAAAGAAGAAAATAATCTGTCTAAGGAAGGTTTGGAAATCGGAGGAGATGAAATATAAACTATTATTTTTTTAGTGACTTTATTTCTTCATAGCTTGAGTAAACAGAAATTATTGGATTTTGTGGAGAAAATCCAACAGAGTGAAAGTGATTTCCAAACTTTCTCTTACTAAATTCCCTCAAGTTGTTTTCCTTTTGTCTTACCGCACTTGTCAGGGTCTCCACGGAAGTCTTTGATGAGAGTTTCAAATAATGACATGGTCGACTCCTCTGCTTTTCTTCTAATGTCAGGAATCACGGTCAGATCCGAGTAATCGATACGGAATTTAGACAAAAGACTCGCCATTCTGTGTAAAGTAAAAAAAAAAAAAAATTTCATTTCATGTGTGGTTTCCATAGTCTCAATAAATTCCGTACATATACAGTGCGACTACAAATATAAAAGGCTAAGGGAAGAGACTTTTGGCCTCATGCCCTTTATGAGAAAAACAGTGTCTGATGAAACAGTTCATTGATGGTCAAACAGCATTTTGACAGCAATTTTTTTCGGAGAAAGTATTAGCAATTTCAGAAAGACCATCCACAATTAGTGGAACAAAGTAAAAAAAACTACGATCACTAGAACAAAAGTTATGATATTTTGAATATTGAAATTTTCGGATTTTATTTTGAGACAATGTACTAAGAGATGGGCGTTTCAAAAGAACATCCAAAAATTTCAATTTTCAAAAAACCATAACTTCTGTTATAATGATAGTAAAGACTTTATTTATTCAACTTTGTATTCTAATTTTCAATAGTCTTTTTGAAACTGTATAGTGTTTTCCCAGAAATAATTTAAACTAACAACGTTTTCTATAAAAAAACAACCAAAATTGCCTGTTTTTTTTTAGCAAAAGGGCATGGGCCAATAGTCTCTTCCTTATGAAATATAATTTCAGGTCTGACTGTACTGATAGAAGAAATTAACTTTCTCTTTTTTATAAAATGTTTCGTTATGGTTGGATAAATTATGTCTATCGAATTCTTTAGAGTAACTTGGTCTGTAGGACAGTCAAAAAGCTTTCTTTTGATTGGCTTTCAAATAAATCTTTAGTTGTGATATTTCAAAAATTCAAAAGAAAATCCAATGAATTGAAGATAAAAGAGGAAGGAAAAGGAAAAAAAAAAGTGAAAATAAATATCAGGATGAAAAGAACGTCTAAGACTTAATTTGAGTCATTTGGAAGAAAGAGAAAGTGAAAGAAAAGTCTTTGGAATGGAATTTTTTTTTTTTTGGGGGCTTGTGTCGGAAGAAAAAAAGTTCTTGAAATAAGTTGTGTAATTTTACCCTCTATGCTCCATTTCTATTTCCGTTTTCTTGTTACCCAGGACAAAGACACGAAGTCGACACTGAGACCAATTTTTTCTCGTCTGGATGATATACGGCAAAAGGAGGGTTAAACCTAAAAAAAAATATTTTTTTTTGTCAAAGAAAAACCTTGAATATTTTCTCCAGAAGAAATAAAAAAGAAAGGAAAGTATTTTTCTAATTTGTTTAAGTAGAATCCAATTCTTCTGGTTCTGGTTGTAAAAAGAATTTATTGAATCTCTTTTAACATTTTTCAAATTTGTAATATTTTTATTCAACTTTTTTTTTCTCCAGTTGACAAAAGTCTCATTGGGAAAACATTCAACAAAACTTATGCAGTACGTGAAGAAAATTCTCAATTTCAAATGGATTTTTGATTCCATTTAGAACTAGTTAGGTCAATTCACTCTCTCTTATTGTCATCTTACTTTAACCATTTGTGGTAATTTTTTCAATGACTATGATTAAAATAAGTACGCCTATAAATTAGAAATTAGAAATTTTCATTGAACTTGTCAAAATTTAAATGAGTATCAAAAGAGTTAATACGAATGGTTAGCAATTCTAAACACACCTTATGCCTGCTTTATACTTGGCTTTACAAATTTACGAATATCCGTTTTTCTAGAAAACGGATATTCCTAAAAATCGTTTTAAACAAATCTACCAACATTTTGAAGTATCTTGAAAAAAGGACCACAAAAAAAAATAAAAAAAAAACATTAAAACAAATATTTTTTTTGTAGTGTTATTTTATAAAGTTAATAATATTGCACTTTCTCTAGAGAAACGACAGAAAACAAAGTAGAATCTGTTCCAACAAATTGACCCGGTTTGTTCTACTTGAGCTGCCAAATTACGTTATAAATTATAACCACAATAAAAAATATTATTGTATTATATTTCTAAAAACTCATTGTCTGTTGAGTGTGCCAAAAAAATTCATACAATTACTTCCACGACATTTTTTTATACTTATTTCTTCACCCTTTTTAGTGAAAATTGAAGAAAGAAATTGAACTCAATTTGTTAGAATAGGCTGGTAACGAGTGTTGTATCATAACCACCAATGGGAACAAACGGTATCAAAACACCTGGTGCAATCACTAACAAAAGTAATAAAACACTTATTACTATTATTAAAAAATTAAGAAATAAAGCCATTTATTGCTTCCTACTATTGAGTTGAATAGAGAACGGAACAAGAGCCATATTTTGTAATACAGTTTGTTGCAAGAGGTTAAGCGCAATGAATATTTTCAATTAAAAAAAAAGTATGAAATCAAACGACCCAAAAATCTTTTCCAAACTCTTCACCAACTTATTAACTAACAAATTCATCAAGACTCATTAATCTGAAGTGTATGGTGTTAGAGTAACAGCGAAAGAAAAAAAAAGTTTGTCTGGTGAAAGTTATTTCAAATAAGTTAAGCGCGCAAGGATGATTTTATTAGAATTAACGCGCGTTGAGCTTTAAATCCCTATGCATTACTCGTAATAGTAATTAACTTGAACTCCTTTTGCTAAAATGTTCGGTAGACCGGTTTCATTCATTCACTTTAACAGTGTTTCCAGCATAACAGCTCAAGTTTCTCCAATTCTGTTTTCATCACGAGTTTTTGCTCTTCTACGCAGTAAAATTGTCTTCTGCTGGCTTAAACCAATTGAGCAAGGATTTCCATAAGTTTTCAATATGGTTTAGTGTTAAGGTCTTGCGAGTAAGCTGGCCATTGCATAGTTTGGATATTTTGAGGCCTGAGCCAAGCCAACGAACTGGCTGAATTGTATCAAGGGGCATTGATAAGGATAAAAATACCCTAATTTTGACCCAAATTGACAAAATGTGGTACCAAGTACATGTATGGAACATGTCTCTGGTACACCTTTGCATCCTGCTGTGGAGGAGAAAGTGCATACCGAGTCTTCCCAAAGCGCTAAAAGCACCACAAATCATCAAGGAAACTCTACCAGTGTTCCGTTTGGAAAATTTGTTATTCCTTTCGCAAATCAATCACGTATGACCCAAATCCCTACGGGCCGTCAAGATTGAACTTTTTTACATCGCTCAAGATTACGTTGTGCCACACAGTATCCCATCCAATCCTACTCTGGGTCTATTCTAGTAGAACTTGTTTTTATGTAAATCTGAAAGCAGGTTTTCTAATTTTCTTCATAAAGTAAGACTATCAGCGACATCTATACATGTACCTGACACCTCATTTCGTCAATTTGGGTCAAACTTAGGGTACTTTTATTGTTAACAATGCTTCTTTTCGTTAGCTTGGCTCAGGGCTCAAAATATTCATACTATGCAATGGCCAGGTTACTCCGCCAGACTTGAACCATATCGAAAACTTATGAGAATTCTTGCTCGACTGGTTTAAGCCAGCAGAAGAGAATTTTACTGTGTAGAAGAGCAAAAATATCATGGTGAAATCAGAATTGGGGAAAGTTGAGACATTGACACTGGAAACACTGTTAAAGTTGTTGAATAAAACGGTCTACCAAACTTTTTTAGAAAAAGAAGTAAGTACTATTACGAGTAATGCATAGGAATTTAAAATTTAACGCGCGTTAATTCTAATAAAATCGTCCTTGCGCTTAACCATTTGAAAATCTTTCACCAGACAAAATTTTTTTTCTTTCGCTGTTACTCTAACACCATACACTTTATATTAATGAGTCTTGATAAATTTGTTAGTTAATAAGTTGGTGAAGAGTTTGGAAAAGATTTTGGGTCGTAAGATTTTTTTCTTTTTTTTTTTAAAGTTGAAAACAATCATTGCGCTTAACCTCTTGCAACAAAGTGTAAGAGTGATTTGATTGGAGGAGACTAAAAAGACACTGTAAATGACCAAATTGGATCATTTTCTCGTCTGAAAAAAAAAACTAAAAATCTAACATGTGGAGTCTACTCCAATTCCAAATAATGGGCTTTCTTCAGAACATTTTATGAAAGTCTTAGTAACCTTTTTTTTTTTTGCATAAGAACTTCAAACTAAATTTTCTTTTCCTTCTTACATCTGTTGCCTAGGAAAGTGAAAGCTAATCCTATTTTCTCTCAAATCTCTTCTACCGAAAGACTTTTAGAAGAAAAAAACTGAAGCGGAACCTTTCAGACTGATGGAAATGTTGTCATTTGCCATATTTCGGTAAATTGAATTTCTATCTAATGTGTTTGAGCATTGTTGTCTTACCACCGTCGTCGTAGAGCCACCACACGTCGATCACTCCCGTCTCTTTTTTTGTTTGAAATGGAGAAAGCACAATGTCTCTTGGTTTCTCCGACCCATCCGGTCCCCTAAATCAACAAAAAAAAATTAAAAAAATTTAAATATTTTTCAATAAATAATTCACTTCACACATTAATGACAGTCTCAACAATGTCAATGTCTCACGGTCTGTACCTTACCCACAGGGGTTTATAAACCTTAACTTACGCTACCATTTGCCATAACGAATTTTAAAAAGTGTTGTGACTGAAATGTTTTAGAGTAAAGCCGAAATGTACTCACTTTCAACAAAAAAAAATAAATAAAAAAGTCAAAATCAAACAACCCGACTGAAAAATTGGTCTCCAGGACAAATGGTACTAATAGTGATATGGTACGTGCACTGTCCGGAAAACAGGGGATCTAAGTTCGAGTCCGACAGCCAGCGGTAACAAATTTATGAGTAAAAAATAATTTCATTTAAATTTTCCAACAAATTAAAGACTCTTCCATTTCTTTTCAATAGCTTTCGAACTAAAGTACATAAATTAATCTTAGTATTTGTTCCTTAGCTTCACCAAAACTGTAATAATAATTATTAGGTAGATCCACCTGTGGGAGTGTCATGGTAAATTAATATTTTGCAACTTCAAATGATACTTTAGACACTTTAANATAAATTAATATTTTGCAACTTCAAATGATACTTTAGACACTTTAATAAAATAAATGAAATCAAAATCAAAACACTCCTAACTACTTGCTGTCTTACCGATAGACACCATGGACATCCTCATGATTCTCTTTAGTGACACTTCCCTTCCCACCAAATACAATTTTATTTCCTTTTTTAGTGGCTGTGACAATTATTTCTTCAGGATTTGAGTGTCGAGCAGATGAAACCTCTGGATCTGTAGGCTCAACTTCTAGAATATTTTCAAATCCATCAGAAGAAGATCNTACTTGCTGTCTTACCGATAGACACCATGGACATCCTCATGATTCTCTTTAGTGACACTTCCCTTCCCACCAAATACAATTTTATTTCCTTTTTTAGTGGCTGTGACAATTATTTCTTCAGGATTTGAGTGTCGAGCAGATGAAACCTCTGGATCTGTAGGCTCAACTTCTAGAATATTTTCAAATCCATCAGAAGAAGATCCCTTGGGAAAATTTGGTATATCTCTAGGAGATGTACAAATATTCTCTTCAAGTCCTCCAAGAATATAAGAGCAATCCAAGGGATCCTTTGTTCTCAGAATAACTATTGCCAAATAATTGTCCAAAGCTTGGCTGAAAAAATTCAAAAAGTAACCGACTTAGGTATCAAATTTATCCCAACACATGAGCCATCCAAGAGTGATTTATAGAAAAATGTGTGACTCAATTGAAGTATATTTTTAAGTTTCCAAGAATATACTGTACAGGGTGTTTAACATTTTTTTGCAACCTAGAAAGCATGACGTCATTTTTTCAGACTCTTTTGCTGGGAGCAGCATGGGGTGGGAGGAGCTACGATGAAATTGGAGAAAGAGGGTGCAAAAAAAGATTAAACACCCTGTACTTGGGTGATAAAAAAAATTTTTTTTTTAAACTTATTATTTTTTTTTAATATTCTGCTTCTATTGACATAAAGTAAAGAAAGTGAAAGTTTTGTAACTGAATAGGACCCTAGNTTTTTTTTTAATATTCTGCTTCTATTGACATAAAGTAAAGAAAGTGAAAGTTTTGTAACTGAATAGGACCCTAGTGAGCCTTGAAAACTTACTGAAGACAGTTGAAGTACTCCTTGACTTCCTCTCGTTCACATACTTCCCAATTGGTTTTGTATCCCAGGAGTAGAATATTTGGAGCAAGTTTACCAATTCCTGCTGATTGGATAAGAGCTTGACAACCTTCATCGAACTTACAACCATCCACCATTACATAAAATGCTTTTACTTTCCGAACATGGAGCCAATCGTAACCATTCTGAACAACTACTTTTCGTACCCTTGACCTTACTCGATCCTCTTGAATATTCCCACAGATCAATAGAGAATTCTACAAAATGTCAAATAAAATATTGATATCGTATCTGATTCATCTATTTGTCATCATACATCTTCTGATGGTTTATGATTGGTTCTTAATTTTTGTAAAGTACCTTTTTGGTAATCAAGTAGGCCAAGTCTATGAGAGCAGGACGAGAAGATGGAAAACCTGAAAGACAAAGTATTTGTGGACGGTAGTTCTTCACATGTTCATTTTGAACCGCGAGTCGTTGTAAAGCTGTTAGAGCATCTTGGTATGTTTGCGCCTGCGTCGATGTACCCCAATTTAGATCTAAAAATCATAACCTCTTGGTGTTTATTTCTTGATTCTTACAACTTTCTACCAAATTGTACAGTGCAACTACAAATAACAAAGTCATTGGAAGAGACTTTTGTCCTATGATCTTTGCTGAGGAAAGCAGTGCCTTTGAAATTGATGGTCAACAACATTCTGACTGGAATTTTTTTCAGGGAAACTATTAGCAGTTTCAGAAAGACCATCCAAAAATCAAGACTCTACGATCACTAAAACAAAAGTTACGATTTTTTTGAAAATTGAAATTCTTGGATGTTATTTTGAGACAATGTACTAAGAGATGGGCGTTTCACAAGAGCATCCAAAAATTTCAATTTTCAAAAAGTCATAACTTTTGTTTTAGTGATCGTAGAGTCTTGATTTTTTTACTGTCTTCCACTACTTTTGGATGGTCTTTCTGGAACTGCTAAAAGTCTNCTTCCACTACTTTTGGATGGTCTTTCTGGAACTGCTAAAAGTCTCCCTGAAAAAAATTCCAGTCAAAATGCTGTTGACCATCAATTTCAAAGGCGCTGCTTTTCCCAGCAAAGGGCATAGGACAAAAGTCTCTTCCAATGCCTTTGTTATTTGTAGTTGCACTGTATTAGTTTAATATGTAAAAACAATACCTGGTTTTCTATACACAACAATTGAATAGCAGATGAAAACACAGAACAATGCGACCAGTGCACAGATCCATGACATCAAAAACTGTAATTCAACCATAAACGTTGTCGTCATATGAAAATTAGTCCCAACTGTAACAACTAGGTATAGAAAAATTACTTACCATAACAATGATACAGAAAATAGCACCTGCTAAACTCACCCATGTGTTATAATACTGAAATTATTGAATATATAATTTATAAATAACAATAGAATGACTTAATACTTATTAATATTATATTAAGGTCAAATTTTTTTAACCTTGAACGTGGGGCGCCATCCAATTGGTTTCACAAGACTTGCATGAAATGTACAGTAGTTCAACAGAGCATACTGATAAATTAAATTAAAAAAATATATTTTTTAAATGAAAATATGTTATAAATTTAATTCTTACAGCGGCCATAAACATGCATGATATAAGAACTGCGATTGCGTTGAGATCTGCGATTAGTATGAATATAAGTGCTATAATAAATCCAAGACCATAGGACCAATAAGGATCCTCTGCTTTTCCATAGCCAATCCCGAATCGTGTAAGGTACGGGTAGACTTCATCTTTACAAAGTGCTTCAAAAGTTTTTGGTCCGGATACTAAACAAGAAAGTGCAGAGGATAAAGTTGCCGCGAAACATCCTGCGTAGATGATTGGTCCTAAGAATTAGACAATTATGTATGAGTCTCAAATTCGTAGAAAATTGAATATTTTTAGACACCTCACCAAATGCTGACATCAACTGCATCACCTTTAAAATAGTTATAATTTTAAACAGTTATTTTCAAAATTAGACCTAAATTAGTATAAATTGTTGAAATGACGACGTACTTGATAGTCATTGTAAAGTCCCCATGGACAATTCCGACCTGAGCAATTAGTAAAAGTTCCTGACTCATATTCTGTAACATTACCAGAAGCTTCACGAAGTTCACCTTACAGTATCAACATAACTGTGTGTCAATTCTTTTGTTTCTGATTGGTTACTTATTTTATGATCTCACCTGCTCCGGCAAGAAGTGCAAATAATGCGTAGGAACCAGAAGTTATAAAAATAGCAAGGAGCGTCCCAGTAGGAATTGCCATTGCAGGATCCTATTTAAAAAAAAAAACTTTAAAAAAAAAAAAAAAAAAAAACTTTAAAAAAAAACTTTTTTTTTTCTACTTCATTGAATTCCTTCAAACGATTTTGAAGTTAAAGTTTCAAAAAAAAAGAAGCTTACTTTTAAATCTCCTGAGATTGACGCTCCTGCTTGTATTCCCGCAACAGAAGGGAAAAATACTGAGAAAATTGTAAAGAAATCTTGATTCATCCCTTCACTAAATTTGTATCCAGGGGTCAAATTTTCTACAAAAACTTTAGCTAAAAATAATTGAAAATTATAAAATTCAAATTATAAATTCAAATTTTACGTTATTAAAAAAAATATGATATATAAAAATTTACTGCTAAGTCCTTCCCAGCCTTTTGCCTTTGCTTCAATATTCTGAGGCCCCATAATTGCACCCACAACGAAATCCGTCATTGCAACAAGTAAAATTACTAAAAGTCCTACTTGTGCCTATTTAAAAAAATAAAAAGAACAAAATTTAATTTTTNTAAAATTACTAAAAGTCCTACTTGTGCCTATTTAAAAAAATAAAAAGAACAAAATTTAATTTTTATGAGTTTTGAACTTAGTTGGTATTGGTATTATTAGTAAAATAATAGCATGTAATTTTCATAATATGTAGAATAATTTTTCCAATAGAAAGTTCCTTATAACTAAAGAATACATCAAAATGCGTACTAGTTTAGCATTTTTAAGTAATTGGAAATGATTAAAATTAATTGGGTTCATTTAAAATTTTTTTTATTTTTTTTTAGTTTTTTTTTGATTAATTTGTGTAAATTGACTCACCTTGGCTTCCCATTCCATACCAATTACAATAATACTTTGTAAAAGTAGTAGTGCAATAACACTTATGANTATGAGTTTTGAACTTAGTTGGTATTGGTATTATTAGTAAAATAATAGCATGTAATTTTCATAATATGTAGAACAATTTTTCCAATAGAAAGTTCCTTACAACTAAAGAATACATCAAAATGCGTACTAGTTTAGCATTTTTAAGTAATTGGAAATGATTAAAATTAATTGGGTTCATTTAAAAATTTTTTTATTTTTTTTAGTTTTTTTTTTTTTGATTAATTTGTGTAAATTAACTCACCTTGGCTTCCCATTCCATACCAATTACAATAATACTTTGTAAAAGTAGTAGTGCAATAACACTTATGANACTCACCTTGGCTTCCCATTCCATACCAATTACAATAATACTTTGTAAAAGTAGTAGTGCAATAACACTTATGATCCTATTGTCATTTTTTCCACCGTCTATAATTTGAAGTCCTTCGGATTTTAACAAAGAGAGCAGTGATTCAGAAAAACCAACTATATTTAAAGCAGCCATTCCAGAATTAGCAAATGAAAATACAATCCCAATTGCACCACCGAATTCTGGTCCCAAACTTCTTGAAATCATATAGTACAAACCACCTCCTTTCATTTCTCTGTAAGAAATTGTATATGATTATAAATGATTTAGTAAAAATTTGGATTCATTCTGTGCCGGCACTGAAAGTAATATTACTCTCAGTGCCGGCACTGAAAATAATATTACTCTCAGTGCCGGCACTGAGAATAATATCTTAAGCCTAACCCGTTAGTTGACATAGCAGACATGCTAAGTGTAGTGATACAAGTGACTATTGTCGAAATCACGATTATCACCATCGAATGAACTGAAAGTAGAAAAATTTGTAAAAAAATTAATAAATAAAGTTAAATTTTAAAAGTTTGAAATCTATTATTATTGAGGTGATGATATAAGCATTAGCATTAGCATTACTTATCCCAGCTTGGCCCACCATCCACGATAGTCGCAAAAATAGCATCACGCCCCTGAAATAATTTTAAAAATTTTTATTTTTTATTTTTGGAAATTTTAAAATTATGCTAAAAATACTTACCAAATATTTAGCAAACATCTTACAAGACAACCTTCAATCCAACCAAATTTTACAGCAGTTCTTGCAGTGGCGGTTTCATTAATTTGGTTCTAAAGTGCAAAAAAAAAAAAAATNCAACCAAATTTTACAGCAGTTCTTGCAGTGGCGGTTTCATTAATTTGGTTCTAAAGTGCAAAAAAAAAAAAAAAAAATTTTTTAATTCTTTAAAATAAAATAAAGTCTAAATAAAGTGTATATTTTTTATAGTTTGACGCGCGTCATTGGTTTTGCGCATGGGTACTTAAAGATGACTCGTTTTGTANAGTGTATATTTTTTATAGTTTGACGCGCGTCATTGGTTTTGCGCATGGGTACTTAAAGATGACTCGTTTTGTACGGTTTCATTTACTTACTAGCTTACTAGCGTAAGTTGGTAACTGATAGTAATGGTGTAGTTGCTACTATTTTACTTATGTTTCTATTATTACCATTTTTACCTAGTTACTAACTATATTCATGTGCGATAGTTGAAACATATCATTATATAATGGAACCGTATAGTAATCTAGTAATTTACAAGGATGNATATTCATGTGCGATAGTTGAAACATATCATTATATAATGGAACCGTATAGTAATCTAGTAATTTACAAGGATGGTTCGAGAAGTAAGACTTTTCGAATCAATATTTGTGTGAATGAATGAATGAGTTGGTTTTTATTTTCAAATTATTCTTGTTCTTTCCAACAACGATGCGCATGTGCGCGGTTGGACTTGAGTCTTCCATTTCTAATCCCAATTCTTATAGGCATCGTTTCACACTTCCATTTTGATTATTTTAGCCTCAAGAAACTTTTAGTGAATAATACCATATTATTCTATGAGAAACAATAATCATAAGCAGACCCACGCTTACCAGGCTTTCTTTTGGGGAAAGAATTGGCATTTGAAGAAGGATGGGATTGGTAGTCTATTGAAAACATTTGAAAACAGTTAGACAATTTAAATCCTGATTTAAATCCAAGAATAAATAGTAATGATTTTTTAGATTTTTATTTTTACCCATTAAGACAAACTTGAAACTAAATTTCAGCACTAACACTGCATCCAAATTCAGAACCCTTCAATTTCGTTTTAGGTGAAATCAAGTACTTTGCACTTGTAAATTTTGAATTCAAAGAAATTTTTTCAGAAAAATTTGTAATCTANTTAGGTGAAATCAAGTACTTTGCACTTGTAAATTTTGAATTCAAAGAAATTTTTTCAGAAAAATTTGTAATCTGCCAAGTTTAAAAAAAAAGCTATCTTTTTTCAATGCACTTTCAGACATTATATTTTTGATTTTTGACAATCCAAATATAAAAATCCCAAAAAAAAAATCGATTTAAATCCAATAAATCGGATTTTTGGATGTTTGTATAAAAATCCGATTTTTTCGAACTTTTNTTAGGTGAAATCAAGTACTTTGCACTTGTAAATTTTGAATTCAAAGAAATTTTTTCAGAAAAATTTGTAATCTACCAAGTTTAAAAAAAAAGCTATCTTTTTTCAATACACTTTCAGACATTATATTTTTGGTTTTTGACAATCCAAATATAAAAATCCAGANTTTCAGACATTATATTTTTGGTTTTTGACAATCCAAATATAAAAATCCAGAAAAAAAATCGATTTAAATCCAATAAATCGGATTTTTGGATGTTTGTATAAAAATCCGATTTTTTCGAACTTTTGTTTTAACCATATCGTAGTGAAATAGAGGGATTTGGAGAAAGAGTACCGTAAAATAGGGTAAATAGGGAATGTTTTCTAGCTTTCGGGATTCAAAGCCTTTAGAACACAGGAAGATAGAATTTGATGTAACTCTGTATATTGTACTCTATTGGGAATTGAGGTGCACTCTGTTCGAAACGTCTTTAGCATTATCTAGCTTGAATGAAATTATTTATTCTTCCTGTTCATCCTATTTTGGGGTAAATAGTAACATGATTATATTCTTCATTTCTATTCCCTCTTCAATTTGGGTGGAGTGATTCGGAGGAAGGTTTTGAATTTTTTAAAATACCAAAAAGTCTTCTCTGATTCTTTCTACAAATCACATCCATAATTTTAAAATAAAAATATTTTGAAGTGTTTAATTAGCAATCCATAATTTTAAAATTAGATTAATCTTCTTTTTTTCTAGTGGACAAGAATCACTTTTCTAATGGTTGTTCAGATTTATTCCATTTTACGGTACTCTAAAAGGCTTATTTTATAAATGCAATTCTGAAATAGTCTCTCAGTGAAACTATTTCAGAATATTAAAAAGTGGCATAACATAACACCCGAGTTGCAAGTACAGTAGATTGAGTTTAATTAATTTGAGGTACAGTGCACGACGTTTATAAGAGCAATCTATATAAGAATAACATTCGGGTTATAAGAGCAGAGTTTTGCGGGTTTGGTTTGCTCTAATGCATTTAGCATGGGACATTAACGCGTTATAAGAACAACGTATATAAGAGCAAAACGGTTATAAGAACTACCTTTTGCTGGGTAATTTTTGAAGCGGGAGTTGGATATAAGAGCAAAAGTCAAATCTCAAACAAAAATAATCTTTTTACATCTTCAATTTATAAAAGTACCACTTGAAATCATTTCAGTTGAAATGTCGTTCTTGTAAAATCTTTACAAAACTTTAAATAAGAATTAAACAATTGCAATTTTTGACGAAATTGTCGACGATAATTACAGTCGATAACTTTATTTAAGATCTATACTATAGTATAGATTTTCTTTTTATAAATTTTGAAAAAAAAAATTTTTTTTTCTATAAACTTTTTATAAGAACATCCTGCTCTTATAAGAGTTGTAAGAACAAACGGTTATAAGAGCAGGATTTGCAGGCGACGGAGGGTAGCTCTTATAACCGTCATGCACTGNGATAACTTTATTTAAGATCTATACTATAGTATAGATTTTCTTTTTATAAATTTTGAAAAAAAAATTTTTTTTTCTATAAACTTTTTATAAGAACATCCTGCTCTTATAAGCGTTGTAAGAACAAACGGTTATAAGAGCAGGATTTGCAGGCGACGGAGGGTAGCTCTTATAACCGTCATGCACTGTATATTTTATTGATATCTTTGGTATTAATGATGATAGCGAGAAACCAAAAACTAAATGTAATAGGTTCATCGTTTATTCCATCAAAAATTTTTTAGTTAAACTTTTGCTATTGAGTATTTAAGCCTTTACAGAATAAGAATACATTTGTGGATATGTTAAAAACTTACAACATACACCTGAATAGAATATTTCATAACTGTCTCATCATAATTATCTAATTTTGTGCTAATCAAACTTTATTAAGAAATAATCAAGTCTTTGTGACTTCCGGAGTTTGACTTTGGACTTTGAAATCAATACAAAAATTGCACGATCTCTGAAAAATACTTTTTGACGTAAGGACATAAAACTTGGCACATTCGTTCATATTTGTAATAATTTTTAATAAAAATTTAATGTTGAAGAAAAATGGAGGTCTTATAATGGCTAAAATCCTTCCAAATTTTTCGGTAAAAAAAATCTAACAGAACAAATTTCTTGACTTAAATTCTTATATTTTTGTATGTCATTACCATTAGCCTATCTATATGTTGACAAACTTGCACATAACAATCAAATTTGGTAAAAAGTCATTTAAGAATGGTNAATCCTTCCAAATTTTTCGGTAAAAAAAATCTAACAGAACAAATTTCTTGACTTAAATTCTTATATTTTTGTATGTCACTACCATTAGCCTATCTATATGTTGACAAACTTGCACATAACAATCAAATTTGGTAAAAAGTCATTTAAGAATGGTGCTAATTTTCCTAAATACGACTTACTTAAAATGTTCAAAGTCACTCTAGTTTCTAGTAGTACTGTACTTTGTCAACATATTTAAGNGTGCTAATTTTCCTAAATACGACTTACTTAAAATGTTCAAAGTCACTCTAGTTTCTAGTAGTACTGTACTTTGTCAACATATTTAAGCAACCTAATAAAATCTTATATGCAACCGATGTCACTCTTTACAAAAATTTCAATATTTTTTACAGTAAATCCGCAATAGTGGTTACTGGTAATAATACAAGAACTTAAACTTACTTCCTTTCGATCAAGATTAGATCCTTCACGAAGTTCATCAAGTGTTGGACGTTGGGCTGCACGAAATGACATAATATTTCTATAGTTTTCCATCTTTGGTAATGCTTCATTTGTACACTGTTGCAAGCTCTGACCATAGCTGTAAGTCCCATTTTCGGCTATACCAAACTCACTTATGTCTGGTAAAAAGACTGAACTTTTTCTTCTAATATTTGGAGTTGCTATTTTTCTAGCTACTGATGACTGACTCATTCTTAAATTTGAATCTTTCCGGAAACGATTACCAACCAAGTGGAGTTCTCCTGACTCCTCTGGAATAGTTTCACTACGGCCAAGGCCGCTGAAACTGAAAGTTGATACCTTCTGCTGTGCTTTGAGAAGTATTGAATTGATTCTGTCTACTTTGAAACGACTCTGAGGTAACTGAGGGTCAGTGATCTTGCTCGACTTTGAATTTTCTATCTACAAGACAAAGATCAATAAGAAAATATTAAGTAACTAATAATATAGAGTATGAAAATTTTAGGCACTGAGAGGTGTGAAGACAAAAGTATCCTCTTGGTATCCTAATGAGTCTTTAATGAGACTATTTCGGAAGATTTAGGTGAGGACGATTATATAGACTCTAGAGAATTGATTTCTGAATCTTCATTTTGAATTGGGATTGGTTGATGATGGAAGTACCTAGAATTGGTCCCTGGAATGATTCATGCGCCGACGCATATTAAATTGGTTCGGACAATTTAACATGGGACTAAAATCTCAATTATCATATCTCATTGTTCTCTTTCACTTGCTAATTTACTAATTCATGTGTAAACCAAATCCAATTTATTCTCGTCTCCTTCATCATAGTGATGGTAAAAAGTTAGTCAACTTGTTGATTGTTGAGGGAATACCTGGGGGAAAGTTAATGAGAACTTACTCATATTCAATTGTTATTTGTATTCTGCTGGAAATATTAGAACTCTTTTCATTGGTTCAAGTAGTCTGGCGTATCAAAATATACAAAAAAAAAAGNATTCTGCTGGAAATATTAGAACTCTTTTCATTGGTTCAAGTAGTCTGGCGTATCAAAATATACAAAAAAAAAAAGAAAAAAAAGACTTGTCTTCCGGAAATTAGGGCTAACCCCGCTTCACTATGACGTTGTCATTAGNAAAAAAAAAAGAAAAAAAAGACTTGTCTTCCGGAAATTAGGGCTAACCCCGCTTCACTATGACGTTGTCATTAGTCATTATTGGAATATTTGACATTTATGAATTGTATCAACAATCAATGTATCAGTTACAAAAAGTATAGTGAATTTGAACTTCCTATGCCCCTGAAACGTTGTGTCTCTCAGACATTACGTAAGTCTAGTTTTTGGTGAGTTANTCAATGTATCAGTTACAAAAAGTATAGTGAATTTGAACTTCCTATGCCCCTGAAACGTTGTGTCTCTCAGACATTACGTAAGTCTAGTTTTTGGTGAGTTATATTCATATTTCATGAAACTAAATATATAAATCGTAAATTTCGTACTAATAAGTTATAATTCAAAAAAAAAAATTTTTTTTTTAAATTTTTTTTAGAATTATTGAGAATTATTCAATATTTATCGAGTTATATAATTTGACACGATTTTCTGGAATTCACAAGATGGAACTTTCATCAATAAAATTCATTGCTCAACAGTTTTATTTTTAATTTCATGGTAATAGATTTTGTCTTATTTTCATTGTATAATTCAAAAATTTTTTATATTTTTTGTGAATTACTTTGCTTGTTGTTGTGGGACAATTGCTTGTGGGACATAATAGAACCTAACGACCTGAATTATTTTTCTAAATTTTCTTAGGTTCTNTTGTGGGACAATTGCTTGTGGGACATAATAGAACCTAACGACCTGAATTATTTTTCTAAATTTTCTTAGGTTCTTAGGGTCTAGACTCTAACATAAATATTCTTTTTATAAAACTCTTGGGAAACTTTAAAATTATTAAAGTAGGTACCTTCAAGGGATGTCACCACAACCTATAAGTTGTAGGCTACAACTTATAGGTTACAAGTTTTAGTTTACAACTGTGCGAGACTTTATAAATTAAAGTAATGATGTAACTAATTGTAAGTAAATTAACTAATTTTCAAGATATTAGTGAATGTGTACGGTATTAGATGTACTCAAGTTTATGTTTGTTAAGAAATGTATATTCGTAAGGAATACTAAATTATTTTTAGTAAAGAATCCATACCTTATTGAGCTCCATAATCATCTAATTGTAAGTAAAATGGCACGAAATGGTTACGAAAGCACTAGAATTTATTTTTTCTACTGCAGCAGCTTTGATAGTACTATAGTTGATTATTTGGTTTAGTAAACAAAAAAGGGACGATTAAGTATAAGATTTCTTTTTTTTTTCAAATTTTCAAACTTCAAACGTGAGTTAAGTCCCACTGTGATAAAAACAAGTGAATCAGAGTTAACCCTAGAGAAATGGTTACACCGCAGTCAATGTGATGCTCTGGCTGTTTTACATGTCAAATGACGTAGAATTCCATATCCCATTGACAGTGGCATTGGCTGTTGTGTAAATATTAAAACAGACAACAAAATGTAGATTGAATGATGATACAGATGTCTGGGATTAGTCAAAAACTTATACGTTATACATCATACACTGGATTTTTAATATAATTTGTTTGCTTTTTTTTGCCGGGAAATAAAGAAAAAGAGTACAATGGATAATATTCTCGTTGACGGAATGCTCAGATAATTTTGTCGGATAATGTGATGTAGTTTTTTTGGCGGCGAATCCTACTTAAATGAGTTTAGATTTCAAAAACGATAACTTTTGTTGTCTGTGAGTTGCTCGTAAATTGAAGCGCCTTCTTACACGGTCACAAACATGTAAATAGTTGCCTGTTCGTGTTTACAAAAGTCTTTCGACAAAAAGTAGCGACACAGACACANTAAATTGAAGCGCCTTCTTACATGGTCACAAACATGTAAATAGTTGCCTGTTCGTGTTTACAAAAGTCTTTCGACAAAAAGTAGCGACACAGACACAACTAAAACATTTGAAGTGTCGACAATTTTTTATTATGAACACTTTTGCAACAATTGCGTGAACGAGGAGTCTCAATAACCTTCCAACAAAGCAACAAAAGTATAAAATTTGAAACGTTTTGGAGCAAACATTCTAGTTAATTAATAATGAATTTGATTGCAGTTTTGTGTCGACAAATAACTTGCAGCCATTAATTAATTTGTCAATTAGGTTAGCGTTAAAATAACTCTGCGTTGTGATCAAACAACTTTTAAATGCGCTAACGCCCGTTTTAGGCTTCCGCTTCATCTCTTTCTCATCTTTTAGGAGATTGTTGTCCTGACGTCCTTCATATTTACATGTTTATGGTTTCGCGGAATGTTAGTTGGATCAGGGTGATCTTAGGTTGTTTGTTGTCGCTTCGCTGTATAGGGTGGAGACATTCCCATCTCTATAACATTACGCGAAAAGTTCAAAGATACGGGACCTTTTCTGCAAAAACTCTCAAACCTCTGATTCACAGGTTTCCAAGACAAATTTTGAGATGTAGATTTATCTTAAAACTTTTGTTCTATAATAAGTAAATTGATGGTTATTACCTCCAACCGTTGTTTGGCATTTGTTTGTCAACAAACTTCAGGTACAGAAAAGGTCCCGTATCTTTGAACTTTTCGCGTAATGTTATAGAGATGGGAATGTCTCCACCCTATACAGCGAAGCGACAACAAACAACCTAAAATCACCCTGAGTTGGATGAAAAATCATCCAACGTTCATTCCAATCATCTTCTAATTCTATTGAAGGAAGTATATATTGAAAAAATGAAACTATTCACGAAGTAAAAAGTATCTCTTAGTTCAACTTCTGTTGGAGGAGATGAGGACGAGATGAAGATGAGAAAAAATGGAAGCATAAATTGATTTACTCAAACAATTTTTATCCGATGATTGTCTGAGCAACGCTCAGATAATCATCTGATGAAGCGTAAATTGAATAATCAGCCGTTCATCATCCAAAATGCCGGAGGGATTACAGATAAAGGCCAATTTAGACTCTTACGTAACCGTTCCGTCACGTCAAAATGTATCCGACACGTCATTTTATCTTGACGGAATGTTTTCCGCAACACCTCTTTCGTAAGTAGATTTGACGGATGTCAATTTATACTCCACCGACAACAAACCGCTGATGTTTTGGGAGAAAATGAAGCGGGTAAACTGAATTTAAAATACATTCTGAATTTATTAGCAAAGATAAGTTTGTCATTGAATTATTGATTCAATTATTATTCAATCATTGATTATTTACTTAAATCTACTTAGATTATAAACTGGAATTAAACTGAATCAGTATCAAATTCAATTTGGAATAGAAGTTTCTCAATTTCCATTTTCGCAAATGAATATTTTTTTGTTCAAGGTGCGCATTCTAGGGACAAGCGATAAACAATAGTGCTCATACTCATCTTTGGAAGGTTCTTTCTCGTTGAGAACATTTAACAACTGTTCTTTGTACTTAGATTTTTCCATCTTCCTCTTTTGACCAGTACCAAATGGTGATGAGTAGAAGTGATCCTTTCGTATTGCGCAGGCGCTTTCGTCATCCTGAAGTTGAGAATTGGTCTCCTTTTTAACAAGAATATTAAAATTTATGAATGAACATTGAGTTGAATATTATGCTTATGTACCGAAATGTCTAGTAATTCAGCTTCTTCAAAAGTCATAGGACTATCACCAGATAGAGGAGAAAAGTCTGGACTCGCTGGACCAGTATCTCTACTTGTGTCCCCAAAGTTGCCCTTGGTCCTAAATTTAAAAAATTAAAGTTATTAAACCACTTGAGTGTGACAAATGATTAGCATTATAAATAGATCAATAATTCGCTAACGACAATTACAAATAAAAAGTCTTGGACCCAAGTAGAGGTATTAATTGTCACACTTGCAAAAATTGTCACAAGTTTGACAATTATCACAAGTAATAATTGTCACAAGAGTGAGAATTGTCGGTAGTGTGACGATTGGCACTCTGGTCACAAGAGTGACAAGTGTCATAGGAGTCACAAGAGTGACATTGTCACAGGAGTGACAATTGTCAAAAGAGTGACAGTTGTCCAAGAGTGACAATTGTCAGAAAAGTAACATTTGTCACAAGAGTGATAGTTGTCACAAGGGTGACAATTGTCACAACCTAGAATAATTAACTTACTTTCGATGGATTATCTGATTCTTGATGAACATCATTTGCTCAGCAAAAACAAACTTTTTAATAAACACACAGCTTTTCACACCCGCTGATCCGCTTGGTGAATCCAGCTGTCGAAGATATCGAGAAAATTGATCCCTCAAAGTAACCCAGACCGCTTTTACCACAGTCTCTTTATATTTGAAATAAAAATTTAATAAATAATTTTTATCAACAAATAATTTTCAATGAGGTGATGATTACCGCTGGTCCCGAACACCTTCGCTAGTTCTTCCCAACTGTTCGTCTTTTTTGAATGATCATGATAATTTTGCTGATTTTTGTTGTAAAGATGAGGATAATTCACTTCAATCAAACTTATCAATTGTTCCTTCTGCTCATTTGTGAAACAAATAGAACCATCCCCTGACCTAAACTTCCTAGACTGACATTTTGCTGCTAACTTTTTTACGTTATCCGACATTTATTACAATCTGAATTTATTACTAATAATTAAAGAGGTTAAAATTTTACAAAATAGACTCTCAAATTGTAATAATTTTCTTAATTATTATTTAAGATTTCAAATTTTTAAATCAAAATGATTCGCGCCCTTTGGCAGAGAACTTTGACGGATGACCGATCCGTCAAATATTAAACATGTTTAATATTTGGCGGAAGAGTTTTTTGTCGGAACGGAAAGGAGTAACGACAGATTTTTGAGCTGTTGTAAGAGTATAAATTACCTACCGTCCCGACAAGTTCCAGTCGTTAGGTCGATTTGTCGTGACGGATCACTTGTCGGATTGAGTATAAATTGGCCTTAAAGCAGAAGTATAAATCGGGCATAAGAGTGACGGTTGACGTTATGGTAACGCGAAGAGTGACCGGAGACTTAGGATAAAGTTACGTCTACATCGGGCGTTAGGAATTAATTTTACTCTCTTTATTGATCACATAATAAAATGAGGAACACTTCTATAGTTGTTTATAAACTGAAAATAATGAAAACTGGATAAAAAAGTCTTCCAATTTTATTTAAAACAACCAATCATAAGAGGCAGTGAGTTGTGCAAACACATTTGTCTGCTGCAGGAAGTTATGCGCTAAAAGTAAACAACTGTTTGTTTCCAACTTTTAAAACACTAGGGGTCTACCAATAGCGTACGTGGATTTGCGTGAGATTGTGTAAAGTTCCTCTTTTACGTGAAATTGTGTTTGTGTAAAAGCCGAGAGAGATTTTACGAAATTGTATCCTCTCTCATTGGTAAGAGTCACTAAGCCCATCCCACTTGAGTGAGATTGTGTAAAAGAGGAACCTTACACAATCTCACGCAAATCCACGNCGCCGAGAGAGATTTTACGAAATTGTATCCTCTTTCATTGGTTAGAGTCACTAAGCCCATCCCACTTGAGTGAGATTGTGTAAAAGAGGAACCTTACACAATCTCACGCAAATCCACGCACGCTATTGGTAGACCCCTACTGTTATAACTTTTCAAAAGTTGTTGTAGGGGAATTTTGTAAATGTGATCACACGACTCATGAAAGGTTGTGATGTTCTAGCAGAAGTTGTCAGTTTTTTTTATCAATGCGAACGCTGCTTTACTCTTGATTGAAACGCAATGCACAACACACAGCCTGTATAAGCCACGAGTTCTAATTCACTGGAGTCTGTATGAAGTTTGATACTGCAGTGTTTTCAACGATTAGAAAATCTTCTTTTGTGAATTTCTAAACAAAAAAAAATTTTTTTTTTCGTAATTCATTCCAAAATAATTCAAATATCCGTGATATATTAAAATAAAATAACCATCCTATTGCAGTAAAAAAATTTGAAGGGTGGGGTCCTCAATAATGTAGACTTACACAACACTTAAATTTCTCTAAAAGTTTGTACTAGAAAAAACAAACAAGAGTTAATATTGCCATGTCAGTGACACGACAAAATTATAATAAAAATGTACATATTTTCTTAAATTTTATGTAAAAGTGTTCGGGACAACTAAAATTATACATTTGTTTGAAATAACAAGTCTGTCGTGAGAGGGTTAATAGATTTAAAATCATTCGGTAGCTTTGTTAGTAATTTCTCACTTTACATAAATTATTTCATGTCTTAGATAGCAGTACAATTACCGATTCATCCATATTTAAATTACAAGGCTTTTCCAAATTATAGTATTATTTTGTATAATTTGTCAACTACCTTGTAAAGTGTGATTCCAAAATTTTCAAATTTTAACTCACACAATTCAACTATTTAAATCCAACCAATAGAAATCTAAGAGTTAAGAAATAAATCATTATTTATAATTAAGGGTTATATTATGATTTATAAGTATAAATAGGTAATGAAAATAGATGGACGAATGTGCTATAAACCATGTCTTCTTCATGACAAAGCTATCTAGTAAAATATAGCTTATTCACATTCGTATGACTAATTTCTCCGCCTTTGCCGACATAAATTATATTTCTTGAAATCTCTGGTTATACTCATTAGTTAGTTACGCTTCATGAATTCAGTGTCAATATACATAGCTAATTACCTCATAAATTAATTGTTATATCCTCAATTTTTTAGTTTACCAACCCCTACTTCCTGCAACTGATTTGCCAAAGTGCGAAACTATAAAATTGAAATGAGTCCAAGAATTGGAATGATCGTCGTAAAAATTAACACTATACTGTGATTTTTTTCACTCATCATTATGAACCCGGGTTTTTTTTTTTCAATAAATTTTCAATAAATTTTGAATTTTGAAGAAAATTATTGCAGAATATTTTATTTATTTATTCTATAAATTAGATATAAACTAAAGAAGTTATAATAATAATGTTTAGGTTTTCACAATTCAGAAGCTTTAATAGTAGTAATTCTATCAAAATTCTGTGCTTAATTATTGGTAATACTAATTAATCCAACAATAACCTCTATAATCATGGAATTAGGTAAGTAATGTTTAGCACATGCGTACTACAATTCGTTTACTTACTGTTTGATTATTTGTCTGCAAGGTAGAATTATTAGTAAATTAATGCTTCTGAATAACAATAAAAATTACTAAGGTCAGTACCGTCCCTGATTTTAATTTTTGTAGCTTTTGTTCTCTGGAAAATAACAAATCAGAAAAAAATTTCCATTCTCATTTGCAGCACAATAGACTTGTAAAGATAATTTTTTTTTAAACGTTATGTTAGTCAATTTCGTAATGGAAATTTTACTAATACGAATTTAGCTAAATTAGCAACATCTTTAATCATGACGTGAATACTTTGCAGAAAATGATGAAACATGGAGACATAGTTGGACCAATCCTCTGGATATTGAGTAGTGTATGAATTAAAATTTGCAATTCTTTTGTTGTATTGTGTATCTTCAGTCGTTTACTCTTTTTCTGGTTTGAACCAATTCCAATTTGAAATTCGCAAACCATTATTTGCATTAGACTAATAATTCGCAAATTCTCCACAACTGATATTTTTATAATGTTCATTATAGGCTGCATGCACATAGAGACGAGACAGCGAATTTTACAATGACGAATTTGGCAAAGTCTTCACAAAAATTCGACGACAATTTATCCAATCGCGATGTGATTTTTTAGATATTTTATCGTCCCTAGGAACAATTCGCGCATATCTGTTCGAAACAGATATTTTTGTGACAATACGCGAGTTTGTAATGATGAGAGATGATGAGTTGAAAAAAAAATCAAATCGAGGAACGGAGTATATGACCTCTGTGTGTGTTTCCACCTCACTCAACAGAGAACATGCCGACCTCTCGCTTTGCTTCTCCGCTTGTTCCATTGCTTTGCATTATACAGCATGAACCAAGTTAATCCGGGCCGTAGAAAGTCGCTTTCACCAAAAAAAAATTTAAGACAGTCAAATAAACAGCGCGAAATACAAAAGTTGTAAGGAATGAAGTTAGCGTGTGTTTGAGAAAACATTCCTCTGCAAAAATTAATTAATTTAAACAAACGCCATTCTGTAGTGCTGAAAGATGGGTAGTTGAGAGAAATGACCAACTAGAGGAATGGGGCACGATCTCTTGGCATCTATTCCACCTGACTCAATAGAGAACCTGCCGACCCCTTCTCTCTCTGTCTCTCTGCTTTGCTCCATTGCTTTGCATCGGAACAGATATTTTATAGTGATTACAATAAAATTAACTTCACTTCCATCATTTACTATTGTCTATCGCCTGCCCCAAGCCGTTTTTGGTGAAAGGCGAAGAAGGAAGGCCCGGGTTAAGTTGGTTCATGCTGTACCATTTGCTTTTTAAGTAGTTTTCACTTTTTATCTGAACTGAATTCAAAAAGTAAACACTACTTATGAAATAGATGTCACGTTTTAGATTTTAATCGCAATCGTAGTTGATGCTATGTGAAAGTAAGCGCGATTGAGTCTACGATTGCACATTCGTCTTTGTAACCACGATTCAGAATAATTGTCGTCGCGTTTGTGAACTTCGCTGTCGCGACTCTGTGCATATACCCTTAAGGGAAAAATAACATAACGCTGTTCATCAGTTATGTTTTGATAATGTCGGAAATTTCTAACGGTCATACTGACAGTGACACATGTGACATGAGGTTCTGAAAATTATTTTGTCCTTCGATGATATTTCTTTACAAAGGAAGTATTAAGGTGTCAATTTATATCCAAAAGTGTAGACTTCATCAAGTGACCAAAATATTTATAAATTGTATTCCCACATGCACAGTCCTTTATCAATTTTTGAACTCCCCTCCATTTTCACCATAGGTCTTCCCAATTCAGGTTGATGATTGTCTTGAAGCGACACAAAATTAAAAAAATTGTTTCTTAATTGAACGTTAAAGAATTTTATTCATTCAACATTCAAGCAATCCATCCATTTATTCATTTTATTCTTTCTATACAGTTGCCCAAATCGAAACTGTTGGAAAACAAAGGGGTGGTTCTTCCTCAATTATGTCAAATCCATGCGCATCAAGTTTTCTAATTTTAAGATTTTAATTTTAAGAGGCGATTCAAACAAATAAATAAAAATAAAATTTACAAATATAAGACAATGGTTTGATGGCACAAGTCGTCAAATAAATACCAACTTTTGTGAAATTTATTATCGCTACACAAATTTCGAATTCACTAAATTAAAAATTCAAAGGTTCAATTTCCAAAATTAAAATTAGTTTCACTGTTACATGCTGGAGAAGCACTAAGTTTTATTTAGATTTACCGCTACATCAATATCGAATTACCGGGATGAAAGTTGCAAAGGTTCAAATTTTTAGAAGTTAGTATTACGCATTTCTGTTGGAGAACAATGAAGCTTCATTTCAATTTATTACGGCTGCATGAATGCCGAATTACAGGAATAAAAATATAAAACTAAATTTAAAAAATTTGAAATTTTGGAGTTCTAATGTTCTACATCCGGTAATTCGATATTGGTGTAGCGGTGGTTAGTTAAAAATAACCTTCAGAATTTATTTTTTTAAATGTATGTGTAATTCTGAATTCGTTAATATTGAAGTGAATTACTGCTTTCGATATTGATTTAGCCGAAATGCTTTTCAGATACAAAATTATTGCTTCCAATGGCTAAACTAATCCTGAATATTAAATTTATGATTTTCAGTATTTTAAAGTTTGAATTCCGGTAATTGGATATTGATGTAGCGGCTGCCTATTAAAATAGCCTTCGAATAATTTTGGAATCTATGTGCCAAATGTACGAGGCAATTTTAATATGTAAATGTTTAATTTTGAATAAATGACGCCGATAATTCGATAATTTAGCGGTAATTTAAGCATTTGAGCGCCATTGTTCATATGTGAATATACATTTAATACATTTAAGTAATTGGATATACATTTAAGTAATTCAATATTTCCAAAAAAATTTGGATACCATCGAAGTAGTGGTATGTGTTGGCAACATCATGTGTTTCAAAAGCCACAACCTTTAACCCAAAAGACAAATTGAATCCACATCCACTTCAAGAAATTGACGTTCTTGAGGAAGAACTACCCAAAGTACAATAATCAATCACTAATTAATTTTACTATTCACTTCGTTAATTTCTATTTCTGATCACAGGTCTGCACTTCAATTGCGGTGGACTTCAGTTAACTCCGCACCATACTTGAATCTGGTTGCGAAACTTGTTTTTTGTAATTCTAATTAGTTATAAATTAGATGCGGTTTGGAAGGGGTAAGGTGACGCCACACTTGTAGGCAACTTTTTGCTGCGTGTTGCGTGTTTCCGCAGCACCAGACAACTTTGTTGTGTGTTCACACATAAAGTGTTGAGTACACTGTAGTGATGTAGAATGGTCCTTAGGTCCTGTAGTCCCGATTGGAGAGGTCAGGGTCATCAACTTTTCGAATTAAAAATCAAAAACTTTCTGAAAATCGAAAAACCAAAATGGCTAAAAAAGGAGATAACTTTATTCTCCGAAGTTATGATATATAATGATGCTTTTACCATGCGGTAAAAGCGTCTTACAAAAGATATAGAGGCTATGCCTTAAGATATATATATTGAAAAAATATATTTTTATATAAATAGGAGTTTTTATGGGATGTAATGGTGATGGGTTGGAGATGGGCAAGTCCCTTCTCCACAATTCATGAGTAGGCATTTAACAAAATAAAACTGATGCATGTTTAGCAAATTAAATGGTATAGGTAATAAAAGTGTGTTAAACTAAAATACTTCTACCGTTTTCATCATCACTAGGTCAATTTTGAATACAGTGTGAACATATTTACAACACCAACGACAATAAGGTTTATCGGATAACCAAATTATTTGAATTTTGATATTCTTCATCAAATTTTAAACGGCAGATTAATAAATTTTAAAGCCGTTCTGTCATAAATATGTTTTTGTGTAATATCTTCACTAGGATAATTTTGATTGGTTGATTTTCATTTGTTGAGGATAGGTGTTGGTTCGGGGTGAGAAGGACTTCTAATTACTTCAATTCCAGGTATACGACCCAAAGCGTTTTCTTCGCTGTTGTCTCTCCGGATGAGATGTGCTTGGATCAACCAAGATGTGCTTGTTTAATAAATTCAGAGTTACCTGCTTCATCCAAACCTTTAGAAGTCTCTTCAAAGGGCATGAGATTTGACGAAACTCTTCTTTCCGCTGATTGGCTAGTTTGCTGTACAGACATATTTGGAATGATCTCAACATGCTTACTCACCTCCCATGGCTTAACTGTAAATGTAGACACACGTGCAGAAGAATCTACCTGTCGAAAAAATTCTGAAAGTCTGCTGAATAAAGTCTGGAGTGAGACGTACCGCGGTTCTTCTGTCTAGAAAGTGATAAACAGAAATTTTAGTAGGAGAAAGTTTGTTGTATAGCTTTAATCTACAAACAACGGAGGAAGACAATAAGGATTGATTTTGTTTTAACCTATAACGACAATTTGGTCAGCTACAAATTTCACAAGTCCGAAAAGTAAAAAAAATTGTTAGTGATTCTTTTTATTTNTTTGCAGACACAACCAACTTTTTGATGCGGCCAAGCTCCCACCTTCCAAAAATCAACAAATCAAGAAGAAGCAACTTTTTCTGTTTCGAAAAACAGCTTGGTCAGACGAAGCTGGAAAAAAAGTGATGCGCATCAGGTTTTTTACTGCCGAAAGAGAAGCAGCTCCTTAGTGTGAATGTGCAGTTTTCTGCTGCCGCCTCAAAAAAGTTGTATACAAACGTTTGAAGAGTTGTCACAGGGAGTTGTGCAGGGAGTTGTGACGAATACCGAACACAGAACGTGTTCTTTCGTCGTTCGTCGTGTTCGTTCGCCGAATTAGATAAAACTGGTTACGAATACTAAAGGTGGTAAGTTGACCTGAAAGAATTTCAGGGATGCCGCACCTTCAAGTGCGAGCTATTTTAGTAGATAAGTCTTGTATAAGCAAACATTTAATCTCTATGTGTAATGTTTTTAAAACTTTGAGTATAAAAACTCTATTGGGTTTTATTTGACTACTGTGGATCTTGTTTAAAAATACATGAAAGATTTGATTTTAAAGTAATGGTCTTTGATCTGATCAGTAACTTCGAAGTTGATTTGGACAGAGTAACGGAGTAAAATAGACTGTATTTATTAATCTGTAGTAAGTGGTATTTATACAACATAATAGGAGACAGTTTAAGTCTATACGTGGTAACTTCAGACATTTACTTTTTCTAAATAACACATGAGTCAAGTTTCTTTTCGTTTTCCAATTTTATGTCAGATTTAACCAGTTTGTTTAACTTAGAAAGAGGACTTAGAAAGGTACTTACAAAATTATGACCCAGGATTGAGAAAACATGAATCATACATTCGGAATCTACTCCTTCATTTTTATTTACAACACCATGCAATCGTCAAGGCTAGGGTCTAAAAAGAGACAGCAGCGAGAAATCAATCTTGATATAACCAGAAACAGTGTGCTCACGTTTGCAAATTTGAGTTAGATTTTAGGGTTCTCTTGTTGGATACTGGTGCTATTCAGACGAAACAAATTCATTTTCGATTTCATTATTGGAAGCAAAAAAGAAATTCATTTATATCTAAATAGCATGTAGTCGATGAAAATGATGAGCACTCCAAATTCCAAAGAACCAACACCTCTAAGGTTGTTTCTTATTTTGAGAAGTTTCCCACTTCTTGTACAGGCCGCGCCAAGTTAATCCGGGCCTTCTTTCTCTGCCTTTCAACAAAAACAGCTAGGTGCAGGCGGCACACGGTTAATTAAATCTGGCTCGTCAAACCAGAATATATTTTGGGTGAAATGTGATGAAGCACCGTCTTGCATGATCCACTGCTCCGGAAGGTCGTAAAGATGCATCGAATGAGGATAAAAATGTTTCAGGCATATGCAGTTAAGTAGCTGAAGGGACATTCATAGAATGAAAGAATGGTCCAAAATACCATTTTTTGGAATCTGGTGGGAGAAATAAAGTCCAACCACCCCTCGCGAAGATATCCCAGCCCAACCGGAAAGGCTAGTTTATTTCATTTTTACTTCCCTGAGTTGAGGGTTATTGAAGCCCCAGATAACCTGATTCCGTTTGTCAACAGCTCCAGATAAATTGAAGCTGGCTTCATCACCCAACCAGATTCTGTCCACCAAAGTTTGGTCACCCGCAAACATTCCAAGTAGTGTATTTGCAAATTGCAACCTGTTGAATAAGAAAATGAACAAGTCAGTATCCTGATATAACCAAAGCGTGCGCAAAATTTTCCAATTAGATTGACCTGTTTAACGTGGATGTAATAGAAAAAATTATGCGCAACATTCGATTTACTCTAAGCAAAAATACAGTTACAGCTTAAGTACCTTCTCCCTTCTGCACTAAGAGCAGCTCGCTCTTGCTGTTTTGTTTCAGTTCAGACTGAAGCAAAGATAACGAGAATGAGGAAGTCAGAAGGGACTACAAATGTAAGTTTTTTTGAAGTTACTCGTCTTACCAAAGTCGTCTGAAAGAAGCAAAATATTGAGATAGAGGTGAGGGGTTGAGATTCAATCCCTTCTCCCCCTCTCACTCCCTTCACCTCTCTCCAAGTCTGAAAGAAAACTCAATATTCAGATAGAGATGAGTGAGGTAGGTAGGAGGGTACTTCAAGTGATTTCAAAAGATACTTACATTTTTATGACACGGTGATCATTTATGACTTATTATCTTTTATATTTCGATGTACGTGATCTGTGGTCGCTAGATAGTAGGAAGCTATCGATGGTAGGATTTTGCAATTCTTGGATTTCATGTCTAAACATATCTGAACTTTACTGTTATTGAATAAATCAATAGGGATAATTATTTTCTATCATTTGCTATGGAGATCTGTCAGTGGGCGATTGGCGTGCGTAAATCTCTCCCCAGGATACCATGAATTGAAAAAACTTGTGTTCAGAGGCTATTTCAGGTATAAACATATTTGAATTTGAATGGTTTGTGCATTGTGACAACATTGCTTTNGAATAAATCAATAGGGATAATTATTTTCTATCATTTGCTATGGAGATCTGTCAGTGGGCGATTGGCGTGCGTACATCTCTCCCCAGGATACCATGAATTGAAAAAATTTGTGTTCAGAGGCTATTTCAGGTATAAACATATTTGAATTTGAATGGTTTGTGCATTGTGACAACATTGCTTTTCTATGTCGATTATTGGTGAAGAAACGTAAGTCTATAGACTGTGGGTAATGAGAATACTAAGGTTCTTGCGTATATGTAGCAACACTGCAGACTTAGGTTGGTGGTAGATGAAAAGACTTGTGTTCATAGGTTAAAACAGGTGGGTAGATCCATGTTAACTTGTTCAAAATATTTCAGTTGATGAGCGGCGCCAAATAAAATTAAAGAGTAAATACGATGGAAAGGATCCCTAAAAATATTTAAACCATTAAATTAATACAAAAAAATTATAATAATATAAGTATGTGTAAATTCGAACTGAATATACTTAATTTTTCCTAGAAATTAAAAATTTTGTGTAATTGAATGCCGCTCTCGGACGAAGTTCATACAGTTTCTGGTGTTGTGGATTTACAATTTCTATCCCGCTCAATTTCTCAGTTAAACCCATCCATTAATTACGTCTTCACATGATTGAAATATCCTAACATAGAACCATTTAAGATCCATGCAATGACGTGCCTTATGCATGTCGTTAGGAACTATTTGTGTTCTCAATTTTATAATTTCAGATTACTTATTCGATATATTAATATTCGATTTTATTAATATTAATATTCTGATTTTTCTAATTTTTATCATTAAAAAACCCTAGTTCATTAGTTAAATTTGCTTAACTAGGAAATTCTTTTGGAAATTAGCACTTCAATGTAAATTAATTAATTACTTTATCAAAAGAAGTGCAACTTCAGTATTATATTATATGACTTCAAATAGAATTTGATTTGCAAAAAGTTGAACTGAAGTGTGGAGTCTAGAAATATTTTTTTTATTTCGAAGGTGAGGCTTTTAAATGTCAAATTTTTAAGTAACGACAAAAACATTTGCTAAATTCTACACAATTATTTACTTATTGGTCTCATCCATTGTTTTTGGATAAAATTCATTAATTAATTATTGTTTCAAAATTAAATCATAAGGAGCCATGATTCCTAGAAATAAAGATATTCATTTTGCATGCGTACATTATTCTTTTACAAATCCATGTACAAACTCTTGGATTTATATGATGATAATTTGTACATGATGGTAAAGTACATATTACATATTAACTTATTGTTTTATTTACTATCTGCCACCAACACCCTAGTGGTCATGTAGACGTAATGTGTGGAGGGTACTAACATTACAAAGAATGTTAACAATTACCCTGAATCCTCTCAAATTGTGAAAAAAAATTGCAAATAATTTGTTTATTAAAATAATTGATATTCGTGATTATTGATTTAAATTCCAAAATTTTTAATTATTTCCAAAAAGGTTCCAAATTGTATCGCTATCCGAAATTCCAAAATTGTTTCCATGCTGTTTCCAAATTATAAATTGTTTCGCTTTCCAAAATTCCAAAATTGTTTCCAAAATGTTTCCAAATTGTTTCGCATTCCAAAATTACAAAACTGTTTCCATGCTGTTTCCAAATTCTAAATTGTTTTGCTTTCCGAAATTTCAAAATTCCCAAATTGTTTCCAAAATTTTTTCAAATGGTTTCCCTTTCCGAAATTAAAAAATTACAAAATTGTTTCGCTTTCCGAAATTAAAAAATTACAAAATTGTTTTCATACTGTTTCCAAATTCCAAATTGTTTCGCTTTCTGAAATTGTTTCCAAAATTGTTTACGCATTCCAAATTGTTTCGCTTTTCGAAATTTCAATATCCTTACCTTGTTTCCAAAACGTTTCTAAATTCCAAATAATTTCACTTTCTGAAATTCCGAAATTGGTGTGTACTGTCAAATAGATCACCATCACCCTAATATAATTTAATACTCTTTAATCTGTACAGACTAAATGGAATCGATGTGATCACGGTTGGAAATTAATCCTATCGTCCGGGTAACTAATCCGCTCAGAATGGGTGTTCGACATAAAACCTATAGCACGTGTAATTGTTGGACAATTTGACTGTCGGTTGAGACGAATTATATACTTTGGAAATTTTGGAATTCCATTTTGGTTTCTAAATTGGCTCGCTTCTACAGCGAGTGATAAAAATATAGAATGCGCTAGGATTATCGGAGCGTATTTAGGGTATTCTAGTGTAAAGTTACATAAAATACAAATACTATGAAAACAAGGGACCATTTATTTTTGAATCTACTTATGTTGCAGTCATTTGGGACTAATGAATTTTGTTGCATCAACTTCCTTTTGAAATAACCTGTCCATTGATGCTTATTTCATTAATCCCAATAGACTGCGACATAGAGTGGTGATNGGTGATCCAAGCAAAAACTATTACAGTTCCCCACCCCCCTTGCTGTTAACACTACACACATTTTTTAGGAATTTTTTAATCACAATTTTGAACATTTTAATTGATTTGTTTATCAAGTTCATCAATATTATTTTTAAATTAATTTAGTTATTCAGTGTTGTTGGAGGTGTACAATTAAGGTAATTTAATTCAAATAATTAACTAAGTTAGACGTGCGCAGGCTCCCGAATTATTTATCGTGGAACTACCCAGGTATAAACATGTTGGAAAAAGATAAGTTTGTGAAATGTGACAATATAACTCACGTAGGTATCTTCGCAGTGNGTATAAACATGTTGGAAAAAGATAAGTTTGTGAAATGTGACAATATAACTCACGTAGGTATCTTCGCAGTGCACAGATATGAGTCTCACAGGTTATGAGTCATAACTTATGACAAATTTGGACAGGTTTGCGGGATGTGGCAACACTTCAGACCTGTATCGGGGATCGGCACGAAAACT